>CAIGQW010001850.1:5703334-5713982 GCA_903798125.1 Danio choprae | reverse complement strand
AGAGAGAGAGAGAGAGAGAGAGAGAGAGAGAGAGAGAGAGAGACAGAAAGAGAGAGAGAGACAGGGAGGGAAGTGGTTGTGCCCACTGATGGTTCCTCCCATGAGCATCATTATAGTACAGTGGGATGGTGCTGAAATTGCATGTGATTGGTTGGAGAGCAGGGTGGTGACATTATTCAGGATTGAGGGCATCTGTTCACGACCCTGCTTCTGGATGGGCCCTTAAACACTGTCATCTTAACCTGCAGAACATCTGAACCTCGAACACTCAGACTGATGGCGAAAACAGCAGCTGGCTCTCTCTCTCTCTCACTCACTCACTCACTCACACACACACACACACACACACACACACACACACACACACACACACACACACACACACACAGAATACAGCACTTCCAGGGTGGCATGACAATTCAGAGGATTTCTTTTGGTCTTTTATCCTCCTTTATTATTCCTTGGTATTTTATTATTCTCTGTCTCTCAATTGCTGTACATTATTAATGTGACTGTTTCACATACGATATCGCAAAAACAAATAATAATAAATATATAAGATACATTATACAAAATGATAGTAAATTACACCAAACAAATATTGAATGTAGAGGTGTTGCAAAGATTTAAAAAAAACTAGACTAAACTAAAAAACAATTGAGTTGGGGTGTGGCAATGTATGTTGATATATTAAATATATGACATACAAGATCAAGTGGCATTATTAACTCTTGCATATATTTTGTGTTTATATCATAACTGATGCTGAAGCATGGCCTAGCACAAAGTCCAGAGGCAGCACATATTTCAATATGTATCTGAACTCACAAAACCAAAAAACTTGAAGCCAAAAAACTCTAGCACTTAATTCTCTGAGCACAAACAGTTCCTTTGCATAATTAGCACTTCTTGTGTGTATTGCCTCTTCTTGTTGAATCGCTCAATGCCTCCTCAATTGTAAGTCGCTTTGATCAAAAGTGTCTGCTAAATGACTAAATTATATGTATAAAAATTTTAAATATTGTTATTATTATTTCTTAGACATTTTAAAAATAGTAAAATACAATAAGTCTACATTTGGCATGGACTAGGGGTGTTGGACTTGAATTGGCTTTACCTTGGTCCTAATCCAGAATACTATAACTATTTATAGTTCTGAAGCTGAATTATTAATTATGTTAGACACATATGCTCGCACTCTGTCACTGACCACATATAAATAGACCATTTTCACTGATAAAACCAGACATTTGTCATTACAAGATTCCCTCTTGCATAATTAAATATTATATTCAACATTATAAAGAGAAACTCTGCAAACCTTCATTTGGCCTCATGCTGTTAATATAGCCATTCATTGGATCTAGAGAAAAGCACTGCACACAACTCTCTCAGTGTTCGATATGAAAGATTAAAGCATCTAGAATATCTTGTAATAATCACACTTCTAAAATGCGATATGGTGATATAAATGTGTGTATATATGCTTCAGATGATTGAATGCATAACAGTTCTTATAAAAATCATAGAATGCAAATCAACATGACAATTCCCAAACCAATCTCTGTGTACTCATTTACTTAATGTTTTTTTTTTTTTGTGTGCATAACTCATGCATTTGAATAACTATTTGCTAAAAAAAATACAGTATGTGTGTGTACATCTCATATAAATCCATCATTTTTATTCAGAAGTCTTAGGTTTGGATTAGAGTGCACAATTGATTATTTTTGTTATGACCTTTTGGATGACATAAGCTTTAGGGCAATGGACTTTTTGAATGAACAGACAGTAATGTCAGGTTTTATAAATTGTATAGATAATATAAGGTTGAGTAAATTATGAAATTCAGATTTTTGGGTTTTTCTTATAATAAATAATCTCTTGGACTCTTTGACTTTGGATACTAAATATCATTAATCCCATTGTTTATATCAGCAATGGATATTGTCACATGATACCATGATATCTCTATATTACTTATAATTTGTCATTATAAGACTAGTAATACTTTTTCATAAAATTTTCATATTTTGAACTGTGATTAGCTAGTTTGTTCTTCTTTTGTATGTGATTGTGTATTTATTGCCCCAAAATAGAAAAAAGCACCCAAGTTAAATTGAAAAATCGAATTAAATTGATAAACCTTTTTCAAGGCTAAATTTTTAGCCCTCCATTTTTTAAATATTTACCAAGTGATATTTAACAGAACAAGGGAAATTTTAACTGTATTTCTAATAATTATTTATAAATAATAATTTATAAAAAAAAAATAATAAAAAATTCTGGAAAAAGACATTGCTTAAAATTTCCGTAAAATTAGTTTGGCTGGGATAACTGGGATTTTATTTTTAAAAACTTTTAGAGTCTAGTTAGCCTGATTAACCTAGTTAGGCAGCTTTTCAACTGCACTTTAAGCTGAATACTAGTATCTTGTAATAGCTAAAACATTACATACCGTCATCATGATAAAGACAAAATAATTTAGCTATTAAAAATTAGTTATTAAAAATAATATGTTTTTAAAATGTGTTACTGTGTTCAACTGTATAGGGCCTGCAACTGTATACATATCACAACACACATTCATCATGAATATATACTGCCACGATAACCACGTAGTACAAAAATCTAATGTTATGAAAGCCCTAATTAAATGTAAAAGAGTGATGAAGGTGAAGTGCCCTCACACTCTTGCGTTTGTCAGGATCATGTTGATGGCTTTGAAACATGTCTTTGCTGTCATGACCCAAAACCCCCCACCCCCCCGTCACACTCTCAGGCAGCGGGTGGGGGTTTAACTATCTGCCGCCGAGCTGCCGAGCAGAACAAAAACCAGCAGGAGAGAAATACAGAAAAGAGAAAAGATGAAGAAACAGAGTCATGGCCAAGAGACACAGTAGAGAAGAGAGTGAACGGAAAGGAGGGAACAGACAGCTCGTACCCTGAGGGCTCTCACTCTCACTATATACCTGCACACGCAGATAAATGACTCTCTGTCTTTACCTCCCCCATCCTACAGAAACATGCCACACAGAGAGACAGACATGCACACAGAGAAACACTAATCAGAGAGAGAGACAGATGGAGAGAGAGCGACAGATGCACAAGACATGGCCAGTCCTGCTGAGAACACTTAGCTGCACTCACACTTAGCAAAAACATTTCTTTTTTATACAAAGATAATAAAAAAGAACGCAAACATTAAAAGACAAGCGGCGTACGAAAATGTGTAGCATGAATTATGATTAATTGATGATACTTTGTAAGATTAGGCATCTATCTCGAATCTAGGTACAAGTTGGGCCTTTCATTGAATTCTCTCAGAAAGATGCTCGTTTTGTTGTTGTGAAAATAAAATGATGTTTATGTGTAATGATCCAGCCAGAGACTGAATGTGTTTAATGATTCAGACAGTGACTGAGAGTATTTGACTGTATTATGTTTGATTCCTGTATGAGATTTTTGCATGTTCTGGGTGTGATATTCATGTCTTTGGATAGTCTCCAAAAAAAATTTAAAATGTGTGGGGTGCAGGTGACATTAAAGACATCTATTAAAGGTGGCAGGAAATCAAAATTTACTCTTTTTTTTCATGTATATATAGTAGTGCTTGTTATAAACAATGCATCTGTGCACTTCATTATCTTGTAAAAATACATTTCCCCTCGTTAGCTTTAATCAAATACTATAACCTACGTCCCCCCTCAAAACATCTTTTCTTAATTTCTGGTCACATGGAATGCCTTTAGGGTGGAGCTATCAGTGTGTGTTTCCTTTCTCACCTGCCTTCAAAAGACAAGTGATTCAAATGATTCAAATGATTATGTTACAATTCGATCGGTAAAATTTAACTCCTCTTTCTAGTCATCATTGGGCATTTGAAAACATCCAACTATGATTCCGGTGGACAGTAATCTTCCACAACTGAGTGCAAACTGCCATTCAAATCTTCCTCTATTTTATTAGCAACGGCCATCTTCCAACAATCCAAAAAGGATGAAATCATGCATCGTCTTACTTTTTTTTTCTCATTTCAGAAACCATTTCAACCGAATGTAAGTCACAATAGGAGAAAAAAGGATCTTAACTTAAATTTCATGTTGACTTTAAGACTTATGGCACATAAAATCAACATGCAAAAAAACTATATTTAACAACATTCATTCATTCATTTTCATTTCGGCTTAGTCCCTTTATTAATCTGGGGTCGCGACAGCGGAATGAACCGCCAACTTATCTAGCATATGTTTTACGCAGCGGATGCCCTTCCAGCTGCAACCCATCTCTGGGAAACATCCATACACACCCATTCACACTCATACACTACGGACAATTTAGCTTACCCAATTCACCTATAGCGCATGTCTTTGGACTTGTGGGGGAAACCGGAGCACCCGGAGGAAACCCACGCCAACACGGGGAGAACATGCAAACTCCACACAGAAACGCCAACTGACCCAGCCGAGGCTCGAACCAGCGACCTTCTTGCTGTGAGGCGATTGTGCTATCCACTGCGCCACCGTGAGGCCCTATTTAACAACATAAAAAACTAAACAAAAAAACTTAACATAATTATAAGTTTTCCAATGTATTACTTACAAATTCATTGATTCATTGATTCATACTTGGGTGAAACTGAAGAAGAATGGCTACATGTTATGGTACTATCTTTGCCAAGATCAAGGGTTTGACTCCCATAAAAATTACTATGCTTGAACTTTGCCTTCAAAATAGGATATGTTTATAAATGCATTTGCCAAATGCATAAATGTAAATACTCTCAGAGGATAGATGAGAAGCTGCATATTTTTTGTGTATGTACAGCTGCAATCAAAACATTACATATAGAATAAAGTAAGGGTTAAAGAGACACTGGAGATCAGAGCACACGACCCAGATCACACTCGTCAGATGTAACATCTATACAAAAAACAATAGTGCCTAAAGCCATCTGGAATCACCTGCCTGAAACCACTAGACCTGTTCAGATTGGTGTGTGTGTGTGTGTGTGTGTGTGTGTGTGTGTGTGTGTGTGTGTGAGAAAGGCTTTGAATGGGATATCAGATGTTTCTATGGTCTCTGCTCAAAGAATAAAGCAATGGTCTTTTCAGACTAAACAAACAGTTACAACATCTCACCAAATCATAGATTGGGTTTCCTGCTGATATCAATTGTGCATTTTAAATCCTGCCCTCTGTCACGTTTGTGGCATAATGTGACATATTGTTACCATGCTATACCCTTCCACATCAGTGCAGGTTCAAAAAAAATGGAACTAAATCATCCTTCGTGAGCACTCTTATGAATATAAAACTGACATGTGAGAGACTTCACAGTCTCTTTACCCTCAGACAGTCTCAATCAAAGCCCATAAGATTACAAGTTTACATCAATTGTGTCATTTGAAACAGGCACTATAAAGCATTTATGTTCAGACATGCTTGTGTACAGTATTTTTCTTAGCATCAAATCACATTGTTTATAGATAAGAACACAGACAAGGTGAACCACATTTTATTATATTGTATGCAAAACTACTGTATATCAATAAATTAATTTATACTATAAACATATTTGATTTTCCCTCACTCCACAGCAAACCCTTGACTTTAAAAGATTTAGAAAATAACTCTATAAAACACACACAAAATATAGCACATGGTTTAAATATTAATGTTTCAATACTGTACATCCATTTTAGGTTTAAATAAGTTGGTAAGTGAAGACCAACTTCTGGAACTAGTAGTCCACTAACCTGGGCCTGTATGGTTGCACGATTAATCAAAGCAGATTGTCATGCGCATTTTGATGGTAAAGTCATTTTTTCTTTAATCAGTAGAATATCTCGAGAAAAATAACGTTTTTACTCCAAACCTACTTTATAACTTCAGTCGAGTGTTTGAAATAAATCCTTCAGTGAGATGATTTGGCTTCTTACACAGAATAAGTCATGTAATATATTTCATAGTATTCTAAGCACTGATAAAGACATTACATTATTATATGCTTTATTATCAGGGAAATAATGGAAAGAAGAACTCAGATAAACCATATATTGTCATAGATGTGTTTTTTTAGTCATGCTGTGTCAATGAAAGCAGTTAAATCTTCTGTTTATTAAGCCAACGCTAGAGGGATTTCCTGCTTTTCTTCTTTGGGGAATATTGCAGAATATTATATACAAAGGGAGAATGTCAATCAAACCGTTCTGTTTTTATCAAGTGTGAATACAAAAAATATTTTTTAGAAATGTTTACCATTAGAGGCTGGCTGTATTCACAGACTGTTGTCACACAACTGTGTGTTAAACCCCTCATAAAATCGATTTTTGCATAATAGGTCCCCTTCTGAACACAGAACTGCGCTTCCCTGACAAGATGTCCATGACAATCGCAGAACTTGCTAAATTGTGATTTCGATTTAATTTAGATTTATCAAGCAGTCCTAGCCTGGACATGGTCTTAACTGAACTGGCGTTTCAATTAAAATGCTGTCAACACATGGAAACAACTAGTAAGTAATTGAAGCTAAGACTAATTGTTCGGACAATACTGTTCCAACCAACACAACTGCTTTGTAAAATCAGACTACCTAGTAACCCTTGTACATGCACAAAAGACTACACAAGGACGCCAGACCCCTGACATAAATAGATCAACAAATGCGACATAAAGCATGTGGTAAAGAGATCTATCTCTGCTCAGACATAATAAACTGGAGCTGACCTTTAACCTCCGTTCTCTCTTTCATCTCAGCAGTGGTGCTCGGGGGCCGTCTGCAGGAGCCCTATCTCCATATGCTAATTGTGGTCAAGCTCAAAGAATTAATTTGCAAATGTGTCATTACCCATCAGAGGCAGCGGAGGGAGGGTGCTAATTATGAAACTGATGCACTGGGCGTAAAACTCTGCCCGGGTCATGCGGTCATGCCATCAAGCTGTTCCTTGTTGCCGAAAAGCAAGAGTGGATGGTGTACACAAATTATGTTTAAAAAGGAGGCAATCTAAGCAGACAAAAAATATCAGATTTGGGCTAATTCAGTTGGAATGGGCTTATGAAACGCTTTTTTTATGAGAGCAAAAGCCTGTAAGTGACGTTTGGAAATGTTGTTTTTTTCGGTTTATGTTCGGTTATTTTACTTTAAAGGCAATAAAAAGGACTTATTCTTTGCCATAAAAGTGCACCTAAATAGAAAAAGTTAAGAAAAAGGTTCATTTTAGAAGAAAATTTCAGTTGGCATTTAGAGGCTTTTGCATGTTTTTCTCCTTTACAATCAATTTTTGAATCCAGAAAAGATATTAATACCATATATACTGTACATGTGAGCAATTATACATTATTGATGTCATTATTAGAAATTAGAGTAATTAATAGCACTAATATATGAATAGGAATAACAAAGTCACAATATTGAGATTTGAGCTTTCCACCTGAAACGCAACCTTCCGCTTACTAACCATACAAGTGAATTGAATCAAACCTGATTGGTATAGTACGCAAATGTAATGGCTTAATATTACACAGTACTAATTTGTGTAGCTGTAACAATGTCACCTGAAAGTAAAGCAAAAAAAACTTTGACTGAAACTTCATATAGCATTTTCATATAAATTTTTTCTTGCTGTCACCCAACTCACCTAAATAAGACATTTACCCTAAAGTGTCTCTGAACCTGTTGATTGCAGTCATTTGCAGTGATGGGTGATAAAAAACAAACAGCCATTGTGACCCATTAACACTGAGGAATGTTCACACACAAAGAATGTGCCCGTGTCTGACCTCGGGGTAAGCAGATGGTGCCACAGTGCTCATCACAAGATTTCCCATTTTCTTTAAGGCTGTGGCTTTCAGAGCTTTGGGCTGATTGCTGTACAGTAATTTATGGCTTCTGCTCTCTAGGGCTGACCCTGTTTGCCTCACTGGAGTCTCCAGACAAAAGCGCAGGCATCTAGGGAACTGCCTCCTTCCTGCCCGCCGTCTCCAGAGAGGCTCCAGCAAACTCCCCATTCGGTCTGCATAGTAGAGGTGGGACTACCACTCTTGCAAGATAACCTTTTGGCTACGAGTTGCTGATGTGATCCCAGTGGGTGGAGTTGCTCTGATGTAACTTTATGGACACTCTTCTCTAGGGGGAGGCTTTTAAATGACAAATTTGTACAGTAATGTGCTTTGATTCTAACAGGGACACAAGAGAGCTATGTGAAGGAGATGCCTAATCTTGTTGAAAAATAGTAAATAACATCTTAAAAGATAAGTCACTGCATATTCTGTGATAGAAGTTGTAACCAATCTGTTTCTGATGTTCAGTGATTTCTACTGTATTGTTGGTCTACCGTTTTAGTTATCCACATTGTTAAAAAAAAAACTGACACAAATGATGGGGTATGTACTACAGGGGCAAAACTGCTCAGGTAATGATTAAAAAAGAAAAGAAAATTGTATAATAGTACTCAATAAAAAATGCATAAGTATATTTTTCTTGGAATTATTGGTTTACAATTATTCTGTAGTGATAATTGGTTTCACAAATTAATTTTAAAATGGATATTAACATCATGATTCTGTGGGACTAGCCAGCTATAAAGATAGTTTTGTGAGGAAATATCAAAGTAATACAATGAAGTAAAATACACTCAGCTCAATCAGATAATAGTGAATCATGCACGAAGCCATTTATCATTTTCTACTGTCTCTGAGTTATATTTACACTGTTTTATTGTTACATTTATTGTTAAGTGTAGTAAATTGCTATTTTATGATATCTGGAGTTCATTTTCTTCTCAAAACACTCATCTACTGTATATATAAGAGCTACTGAAGCAGAAGTCAGAATGACCGATACAAATAGATAAAAAAGAACAAATAAATATTTAAAGTCTGGAAAGCTTTTTGCTCACTGGTAATATATAAGACTTATTGTTACATTATTGATTTAGGGATTGCTTTCCTTGAATGTCTTTTATTTTGAAATTCTGTTGAACTTGTGAATCTCAGCCTCTGCTGTCCTCTGTTTTTGGTCTGTGTGTTCTCTATCTCTATCTCTATTTCACTGCCTTAGTTTAGAGTCCTTGATCCAATACACGGCCACCCTGCTCACATGTCTCTTAGCAACTGTATCCATCAGTAAAAAGGCCATTGATAGATTTGGATCTGACCTGATGTCAGCACAGGTGCACTTTGCTATTCAAGTGATATTTACACATTAAACATCTGCTGCTGCAGTGTGTAAAAACACATTTGCCAAACAGCTAGAAAAGTTGGAACAAGATAGTTTATCATTAACTCTATCCCCGACATTCACAATACGCCTTTTCAATTAAGAGATAACGGTTCCCCGCCATTTACAGGTATGCACAGCAATCCATGTTTTAGGTGTATTACGGTAAGGAAAGCCCTAGCACATGCCCAGAATGAGTTACGGGGCTACTGGGTCACCCGGGAACAGAATACCAATATAAATACCAATACCAATTTCAGAGAAAATGAAGAGGTATACAGCAGAACAAGCAGGAACTGATAAACTCATTTCATGCATTGTGAGGAAGAAGTCAGTGAGAGAGATCCCTTTACAGACATCAGAACGGCTATGTACTGCATAACTGCATAACTGTTGTGTCATGGATATTCTGAGGGCCGTAAAATTTACTTGACAATCATAAAAAATGCTGGCAGTGGCTGGCAAGTTAAAAAAAAATTTATTACAAAACTTTTAGACATTTTTTTTAATAGTTTTATAGTTTATAGCTTCCTCATGATTCATTTTGTTTAATGTTATATCTTGAAGAAATAAACTGCCAATTCCAAGTTTATAACTAAAAAGGTAGTCAGTATTCCAAAAAGAAACATTTGAAATGTGATATAAACATATAAACAAACAATTGTGAGACGTGTTACAGCTACCTTTTATTATTCTGAAACAAGCTTCCACACAATCCTTTAAACCAAAGCAAACCTCATAATAATAAAACCTCACAGTAATCAAACAAGTGTTTCCTGTGAACATATGAAACAACCCACTTTAAGCTCATGCAAACTGAAGCCCTACACGTCACACTTATGCAAACATATCAAAAGAGCACAAAAGAGCACAACTCCTACTCTTGACCATATTTGGGACTAATACGTTATGAATCCATTAAATCGGTTTATTACATTTAAGAAAATGTACAACCATGACTTTAGGTGAGAACAAACCCATTGTCTTTTAGTAAAATTAGGGGTGAAATTATAATAGATTGTGTATGGGGAAAATAAAAAGGCACTTACCTGCAGAGCAGATCACATGATTTGACATAGTGGAGCCAGAAATATATGGAAAAAGAAAGAGAAAACAACACATAATTAGTAGCCAGATAAATAAACATGACAGAACTGAAATGCCATCAATAAACCTGGTCTTTTTTTAACATCAGTTTAATGTTAACAAACTATGAACTGCAAACTAACTATAATCTTTAACAAGCAATGGTAAACACAGTAAATAAATATATATATAATTTTTTTTCTTCCCAGTGATGGGTTGCAGCTGGAAGGGGATCCGATGCGTAAAACATATGCTGGATAAGTTGGCGGTTCATTCCGCTGTGGCGACCCCAGATTAATAAAGGGACTAAGCCAAAAAGAAAATGAATGAATGAATATAAATA
>CAIGQW010001850.1:5685769-5703234 GCA_903798125.1 Danio choprae | reverse complement strand
TATATATATATATATATATATATATATATATATATATATATATTTATTTATTTATTTATTTATTTACTGTGTTTATTATCGCTTGTTAATGATTATAATTAGTTTGCAGTTCATAGTTTGTTCATGCTAAAAACAACACTTTATATCTTTCTTCTATGTACTTATATAAAAACTGTAATTCCATGTAAAATGTACTTATTGTGCTTTATAGCTACTGTAACAATTTTGCTACATAAATTTTTTGCTTATTGAAACTACATAAATTAATAACTACATATTACATGCAGGTTTTTAAAAATACATTGGAATGTAAATACATTTGCATCAAATGTTTAATTTTAATGTTACTACAGAGAAGCTGATTTCATTTGGTAGCATCAATTAACTACATTTTCATTCATTCATTCATTTTCATGGCTTTTATTGGCTTAGTCCCTTTAATAATCTGGGATCGCCACAGCGGAATGAACCACCAACTTATCCAGCATATGTTTTACGCAGCGGATGCCCTTCCAGTTGCAACCCATCACTGGGAAACATCCACACACACTCATTCACACACATACACTAGGGACAATTTAGCTGACCCAATTCACCTATAGCGCATGTCTTTGGACTTGTGGGGGA
This sequence comes from Danio choprae, assembly GCA_903798125.1. Classification (NCBI taxonomy): domain Eukaryota; kingdom Metazoa; phylum Chordata; class Actinopteri; order Cypriniformes; family Danionidae; genus Danio; species Danio choprae. Next base: position 5,702,607 of record CAIGQW010001850.1, on the reverse strand, counting down.
AACCGGAGCACCCAGAGGAAACCCACGCCAACACAGGGAGAACATGCAAACTCCACACAGAAATGCCAACTGACCCAGCCGAGGCTCGAACCAGTGACCTTCTTGCTGTGAGGCGATCATGCTATCCACTGCGCCACTGTGAGGCCCGTAACTACATTTTATAAACATAAAATAATATTAAATAATAAATAATAGGTAATAATTTATTAATGTTATTATTATATGTTTTATGTATTGTTATAAAAGTATACATTGTGAGTATACTTTATTTCTTGCTATTAAAATAAAATCCATACAGCACACAGCTGTATTTATTTATTTATTTATTTTTTGCTAAATTATTTTTTTTTGTTAAATACACCAATCTTACGTTGTTTGTTTTTCTAATGTTTGATAGTATAATTAAACTTGTATGGTCAATATAGTAAACTTTGATTTTGAAACTTTGTCCCCTTGTTTACAAAAAAATACTTGAAAAATCTCTGTTTTACAAAGAAACACACGTCAGCTAACTTAAACGTAGCATTTCTATTCTTCCATAACACACTAGCACATCCTCTTCATTGCTGAGGGATCTGCCCTAGGCCCTTTAACACACGCAGCCAAAAACACCAACACCCACCGACCCCCACACACACACACACTCTCTCTCTCACACACACTCTCTCCTCTCACTGGACAATCTGCACGCAGTGACAAAGCAATGAGACGGGTAAACACACCATGATCTATGAGGCTTTCAGGCGAGTAATGAGCTGTCAAACACACTCTGTTCTATAGTGGTCAGATCCGCTAATCCAAGTGTGTGTTTTACTCAAACATAGAAGAAAAGAACATCATCGCTGAACTCATTATTTGGCAAGACTGTCCCAAAATGTCTTGTGCTCTGACCACAGTACAGTCCAGCACACACACATTTACAGATTCAAAGTAGGAATGACAACTTCTAAAGACCTTTCATTGCTCTCACACATACAGTAAAATAATAATAATAATAATAATAATAATAATAACAATAATAATAATAAAATTAATAATAATTTTAATTATGTGCTAAATATATTTATGTGAATGCAGATATAAATGTGGATGGAGATATAAAGTATCCATCGTATTAAGATGAAACCGGACACCCTGAAGGAAACCACATGCCTATTTTACAAGACTCCAAAATCCCAAAAGCCTATCGCCAAACCATCATCTTTAGAAGTAAAACATTATGTGCAATATAAATGACCAGACATAAAACTGAGTCTACAGACAAAAGTCTGTAGGGAGCAAAAGGGAGCAAGACGCCATTTTAGGAAGACACGTAGGAGACAATGGTGAAAAACTGGGCTCATAACATGGGAGATGCTCTGGATATGAGTGTGTGCATGAAGGGCAGTATTCTGGGCACAGCGCCTGGGCAGCAGCAGATGGAGCAGGGCTTCAGACCTCCCCCTGCTGTGGTGATGCCAGTCTCAGCCCTGGCACTGCCGAGGGTCCTTCACTCACAGTCCAGCAGCAAAATGTAGGAGGAGCTGCCTGTGACCAATGAAAATCTAGACTAGTAAAAACTAACAAATGCCATAAATGAAAATAAACAGTCAACTTGTTGCTGAATGAATGAATGAGTCCACAAAGCATCTGAATATTTAGTAAACTATTGTTGGTGACACTTTAACTTGATGGCCTTCTTTATACAGTACATTCTCTCGATTGTAAGCCATTCTGAAAGTACGACAACAGCATATTCTACTGATGCTTTCCTAATAGTTACACTGCAAAAAATTCTGCGTTCCACACAATCAATTTGTGTTGGGACATCATGAGGGAATTAAGTTAACTCATTAGTTTTCACACATTTAAGTGGATTGAGCATAAAACAATTGAGAAGTGTGTTGTTTCAGCTCACTTTAAGAAGTGTGCTGTTTCAGCTCAATTTAAATAAGTAGTTTGAATAATAAGTAGTTTTTGAGTGTACTTGTAGTCAACAGAATGACCATGAAATCATGAACATCAAGAAATATGTACCTACAAAATCACAATTTGCTAATGTTTGCTACACCTGATACAAACAGAAAATGATTAAACATTCATTATACTGAATGAATATTATTTATGCATTACAAATAAAATACTGTTTTAAAAAAAATCATTATATTAACTGCATATTTTATTTATTTTTACTGACTGTTTTACTGACATAACATCATTTTGCAGTACATACTGTATACACTAAAAATGGTGTTTACAGTTTGTTTAAACTAATTATTTAAAATGAGCTGAAACAACACGATTCTTGAATTTATTAATTTTTTTGACAACTTAAGCGTTTAATCCACTTAAATTTGTAAAAAAAACAAACAAATAAGTTTTAACTTAATCTATTTGTGTTAAGAAAACATGAAGGGACCCATCGTTTTTTACAGTGTACCTTACAAAGCCAAAACAAATATCATAATGCTGTTTATTGCACACATGCCACCGAACACACATGCAATTTCTCCGGACCTCCGAAATGTTCAAGCTCTCCTTCTCTTTATTCTAAACCTCCTGCTTCTCTGTCAGCATGAAGTTCAGTTTCACCCAGATCAGAGAGAGATTAACACGCTAAACATGCACACTCCAGCTCGGCACATGCGAAGCCAGAGAAAGCATGACGGTCGTTTTCCAGCGTGTTAAAACTATAAGCCACCCAATCAAATCCATTCCGATCCAATAAATGCAGCCATGAGCCTGTGCTCTCTGCCGATCGGGGAGATTTGAGCTGCAGGCTTATATGAGAAAACTCTCCTCTCTTAATCTGCATGAGCGCAGTTTCCCCCTCTCTTTTCGCGAGTATTATCGGGTGATGAAGCAGGCTTCAGCGGATGGGATTTGCCTGGATAACCTCGCCATCTTTAAACAATGGCTATTGATGAGACACTAAGCAGCTCAATTGGATTAATTAAGCATGCTGGGAAGGCAGAGAGAATGCTTTACTCAACATGAACACTGATGCTTGTTTAATGCACAATGATGTGTTCAGATATATTACTGACTGCAATGTCATGTGGATAATTTTGGTGGGGTATATGTTCACGGTTCTGTTGCTCTGTTTGACTGGTGTGAAAACAGCTCGTTATTGTAACAAACAGGAAGTCGTGATCATTGACTGTACTGGGAATTTAAAAGAAAAATTAACAAGCAAGTTCAATGGTATCTTAGTATTTAAGCATTAAAATTGTTTAAAAGGTAAAAAAAATAATAGAGACTTTGAGGAGTGAGAACCAGACAAAACCAAACAACCCAGGCTCATTCTGAAAATGTACTGCTATATACATTTCTGGAGAGCGCCAAATACATCCCAGGAGGTACATATTTTTGTAGTTTTTGTTTTTGCAAATCCATCAGAGGCCGCTGTGTACGCTTTTTGAGATCTCAAATTTCTCTCGCGAGTGTCATTCGAGCCTGCTGTTTTCGACTGAATCCACCAGAGGCCACTGTCGACTGACTGACTGACTGAGTGAATGACTGACTGAACGATCAACTGACCCAACCAATAGTGTTTTCAAAAGCACCGATTGACCCAACCACCCACTTCCCTTAACCCAACCAACAGTTTCCAAAAGAAATTCAGAAAAAGAAAAGCCCGCGCCTGATTTTTACCACGCTTTCAGATTTGACCACATTCTCACCCTGTTATTTACTTGTTTATTTTTTTTTTTGGCTTCTGTTTTTGTCTTACGCGCTTTCTGGAACCGTTCTTCGCCAGACTCAAACCCTGTCATCGAGTTCAACTCATCTCTGCGTCTCAAGTCCGCTGACATGGCGAGCTACTGGACAAACTGGTAACAGCGGAAAAGCCATCCATATGGAGGTAAGCGGTCAGCGGGTATGCACGAAAAGGAATGGCGTCATACTGCCCTGTAGCGTCCGTTTTTAAAGACGAAATGCAGCCATACGTACTTCTGGCTACATAATCCACGATGTCCAGAAATAGGACATCATAGGGCTGTCTTTTCAGGTTGAGCATATGTTGCTACCAAAGCAGCGTGAGACAGCGTCAAGATCAGCACTATATAATAAGATCAGCACTTCTCAAATTCATCTGACAGATCTGCATTTATTATCTAACTAATGTCTTAATCAAAACAAACAAACAAACAAACAAACAAATAGTTGGTAAATTATTGATTGATATGTGATGTCATGAGGAAAACTTGAAAATGAATTTTGTTCCACCTAAGAAGTTGATCAGAAAAGTATTCATGACACAGTTTTAATAGACAAAATGAATTTGTCATAAAAAGTTCTTAGTAAATGTGTCAATTTTATAACAGCATCACTATTAATATTTAATGATATTTTCATGACATTCAATTTGTACAACTGTAGTTGAGGTCAAGATAAATATTAATTATGGTGTTTTTAAATTCATGACATAATTATAATAGCCTTGTGACAATCATGTTTATGACAGATGTATGACAAATGATTTATGAAAATGTCTCAAACATAACTTTCCATGAACATGCTAATTAGTCCCCCACCTACCCTAAATCACACCATCTTGGACTTACTCAAAAAGGTTTTTGGGGGACAACTTAATTGTTTTTTTGTTCAATCCACTTAAATTTGTAAAAACAAATAACTTGATTTCTGCCAGCACAAATCAATTATGTGGAACCCAGCATTTTTTTACAGTCTACTAAGTCGAAACACTACACAACAGTGGATCAATTTAACCATATATGTTTGAATTGATATCACCAGCATTAACCTTACCCATGTTATTATAAAGCTAATAATATGTTGCAAACATTCCTGTCCCCCTTATATCAACATCCTTATGAAGAACGGCTTTAAATATCCTAGAAGGTCAGAAGAGTGAATTATATACTGTAAAAACCTAACTAAAAGTCTGTGCCAGTAGCCTAGTGGTTAAGTGCACCACTGAGGCACTCATGGTGACCGAGTTTGATTCCTGGCTCGAGGTCCTTTGCCGATCCTGTTCCCTCTGTCTGCCTCACAAAATTTCCTGTCTATACTCTCCACTGTCGTGTCTAATAAAATGGGAAAATCCCCTAAAAATAATAGAAAAGCCAAATAGAATTGACTTATGTTAAAAGCACCAGAACAAGCACCCGTGTGCAAAGGAATAACTCAGCAGGTATCATCGACTTTAATCACACGATAATTCATGAACTGAACATCCAATCAGTGCATTCTCTCTCATCGATGGCCCAAACTGGTGATGTTTGCCTGGCTACAGGCAAATTCACTGTGCCCACCTTTTTTGTGTGTGGATGCACCCATGAATTACTGGACGCCGTCTCTTTAGAGTGTTGACTATCAATGGCTTCTGAACAGTAATATAGAGTCCAGCGAAAGCAAGAAGTCACATCGATTTTTCGACACGGCGGTGATGTCACCCCTGCTGGCTGCCCAATGCCATGAGTTCTATAAATTTCCCTCACTGCTTCTGACATGTGCTGATGAAGGTAATCCATCTCTGAGAGATAGAAGCCAAACAAAGCACACACTCGCCGTTTGACACATGACAAATGATGGAGAGCCTGTTTCCTCACGCGCACTTCATCTTCATGTAACAAGTTGATTGTGATGCTGGTGTCTGCTTAGTGATACTTGCATGATCTAACAGAAGAGGAGACTTTAACATAACAGCTTGTTCGTGCTTGTTTTTTAAGGTGGCGTGTGGACTACAAGCTGAGAAGTTGTTCTCGCAGACAAAATAAACGACACTTTCTTTAACCAGTCAATGTTACACCACTTTGTGTGAATCGATACGTTGATGGGGAGGGTGCTGTGTGGAAGAAGCTTCTGTCAGTTTTTTTATAACCCCATCCCTGAACTGTTTACAAGCTCTTTCTGAGCTTCTTCACAGTTTAACTTGCTCTTCAACCAACATCACTTCCAGGCAGGGTTGTTATGAATTAGGCTATTCCATTCATTCCTGTAATGAACTTCATACAACATTTTTGAGAAGTGCATAATTTCAACATTGCTGCCATTTACATACCAGAAGGCCTATACAGGTCAGGGATTTAAAAAGGTCAGTTAAGATCTTAGACATCATAATTGTTTTATATGGTGTGTACCTTGCTTTGTGAATATAGGCAATGCCATTTAGAAAAGGCACTTCCCAAACAGTAGCAATGCTGGAAGCATTAGCCCCTTCAGACCTGAATTCTGTTCCAAGTTTCAGAAAAATCTAGAATTACATTTTCCCTGTTCTTAAGGCTTCCATAAAGGAGACCAAATAAAAATGTGGATGATCTTTCATTGATATTTTGTGGTTATTTTTTTTTTTTAAAACAATAGACCAACATGAAATTTAAAATTCATATTGCTGATCTATACAAGAAGTTAACTGATCTAAACCAGAAGAAGGTTTTTGAATAGACTGCAGATTATTAACCCACTGTAGATTAATGGAGAGGCATTCAAGGGATAGTTCATCCAAAAATGTAAATTCTGTCATCATTTACTTACCTTTTCAATCCTTTATGAGTTGCTTTTTTTCTGTTGATTACAAAAGAATATGTATTGAAGAAAGCTGGAAACATATAACCACTGACTTTTAGAACCACCTGAGCGCAAGTAAATAGCGAGTACATTTTCATTTTTGGGTGAACTACCCCATTCATTCATTCATTCATTTTCTTTTCGGCTTAGTCCCTTTATTAATCTGGGGTCGCCACAGCGGAATGAACCGCCAACTTATCCACCATATGTTTTACGCAGCGGATGCCCTTTCAGCTGCAACCCATCACTGGGAAACATCCATACACACCCATTCACACTCATTCACTACGGACAATTTAGCTAGCCCAATTCACCTGTACGGCATGTCTTTGGACTTGTGGGGGAAACCGGAGCACCCGGAGGAAAACCACGCAAACACGGGGAGAACATGCAAACTCCACACAGAAACGCCAACTGACCCAGCCGAGGCTCGAACCAGTGACCTTCTTGCTGTGAGGCAATTGTGCTACCCACTGCGCCACTGTGCTGCCTGTGAACTACCCCATTCAACGTCAAAACACACTGTATATTAAATTATACACACAATTATCACATTATAATAAACAAACACATTTACTCCCATTTGATTGGATAACAAATGTTCAATAGCATTGTCAGCAGGTTTTACATTTACTAAAAAATAAAATAATGACCTGGCTAATGTGTACGAAAGGGTTAGATAACCATTAATAGAGATTTTTTTATTATAATTTTTTTTATTTATAATTTTTTTTTCAGAAGAAGACAACTATAAGAAAAAAAGGAAAAGGAAAGAAGCATATATCAGAGAACCTATTCACTAACTCAAAGCACCGGGTGACTGGGCATCAGCATCTTCTTTTGACTAGCTGTCCTTTAGCAAACAGTTGGTGACTGCTTCCTCTCTGGACTCCAGTATTTATGTGCAAGGAAAGTGAACGTTCTCTCACTAGGTCAAGCACACTCGTCATTTTAAAGCAGTGGCGACAAGACTCAATTAACTTCAATGGATTCGCTGCACATTGCCAACTGAATTTGTTCCGGTCAACAAGCTGACTGAAGGATGCAAATTAAGGCATGGATTGGTGCTGATGCAAGAAGGATTCCACTTAGCATATATACTTATATATATAAAATGTGACCCTGGACCAAATAACCTTAATAAGTCTTATGTTGCATGTGTACAGTATATATATTTGCCAATAGCCAAAACATCCTTAGAATATTAAGTAAAGATGATGTTTCATGAATATATTTTAAAATTTCCTATTGTAAAAATATCTTAACAAAATTTTTGATTATTAATATGCCTTGTAACTATTTAATCTGGATCAATTTAAAGGCATTTTTTCTCAAAATTCTGATCTTTTTGAACCCTCAGATTACAGATATTCAAACAGTAGTATCTCTTCAAAATATGATCCTTTCATAACAAAACATACAATAACAGAAGCCTTATTTATTCAGCTTCCAGATGATGTACTCTCAATTTGCCAAAATTTAATCATATGACTGGTTTTTGTTGTCCACGGTCACATATAAGAAAATGCGTAATATTTTATATTGACATGTCAATTGTAATAGTACATATATTTGTACATTTTATTAATATTTCCTCCATTTAGGTTTACTGATTACCAAGCTTGCTGCAAATCATTTTGATATTTCCCTATCCTCAAATGGCACATGACACTGTCTCATATTGGTATTTAGGATGTTAGAACTCAAGTATTTTATTCTTAAATTTCAAAACTAAAAATTCAGCAAAACGTCAAGTTCAGCCCCTTTACATGTAAATAGTTCCAGCATAGCAGCAGGCCAGATTTAAGTCAGGAGAGCAGCGTGTAGATTGCAGCTCCACTGGGATCAGTGTGCCTGCTTGTTACAGATTAATCGGCAAATTAGAGGTGACAGCTGCCCATCCCGCCTTTAACAGAGCCTTTAACGCAGATGATGAGGCAAATAGACAGACCGGGAGAGCAGAGAGGCTCACTGTCATGTGCTGCCGGGGTTGTCATGGCTACAGACGGCTGTGATGTACTGGGGATGCGCATGGTGATCACACTACAGTCGCTCAATTACAGGCCAAAAAATAGAACGCTTTAATATGGCAGGACTTGACCTTTTAAAATCAATCCAATAGGACATGCATCACAGCTTCAGTCAATTTAATGAAACGATTCACTCAAACGCCATAAAGGCTGCAGCGAGCCACACTAACATGCACATAAAATGGGAGTCAGGCGGGGACGAGCTGTTTAGGCCATCTGACGTCACCCGTTTGGCTTCTTACAAATACTGCAATATACTCTGTCCAATTAGCAGCGCAGCGTCCCCTCTGTTCCTAGAACAGTCAGGCCCATTGATCCAGACCCATTGAAAACAAATGATCTGCCGCTGGAACAGGAGGTGATCTGCCCACCGAGAGACACGTGCTGGCCTCTCTCCTGCCAGCAAATGGAAATCTATACCTCCGGATGTGGGAGGCCTGCTTTTGATCGGCCTTGGCCCTGATGATTAATGCTCGTTTGTAAAGGCTTAATTGGTTTCAAACACTAGGCTGCTGCCCTGACAAATCACACTTCCCAGTGGAAGCAGTGGACGGGGATGGAGAGAGAGAGAAATACAGATTCAAGAACGACAAGGGAGAGAAAGAGAAGGGACGGTTACACTGCGGTGCGCGTTTTGTTTGAATTGAGTTATGAACGAAACGACACAACGATTTGTTCTGTGATGTTCAGGTTTGGTTTACCTTTCCTGATATGAAATTAACTACATACGTTTCTTATTATTTTGTTTATGATTTGTGTATAGCTGTACAGTATGTAGCATTATTGACAGCTAAATCAAGAGCAGTTTTATGTATGAAAGGAGTGCAAAGAATTGTAGTTGTGCAGACTGCAAAACTGATTAACCTACACCACACATTGACACATGTAACTACTCGTGATGTTCTGGTCTAGATTTAATCCAGCATGGATGTTAAAAACCACAGTGTATAGCATCAGTGTCTTCCCACTTATTAAAAACAGGGAAATGAAGTTTACCTGCACAGCTCTTCTTTAGCATCCATTACACTCACCACCACCGACAATAGAAATACAAAGATTGTCCACATGCCTTGCTTTGAATTGCAAAAAAAGAAGTATGAAGCACAGCACTTATTATTTTGCAGTGTATTTTATCCCATTTGACATTTGACATAGACGTGCTGATATTCAATAATTCGATATACTTCAAAATACTGTAAACAGTTATTTCAGTCTTTTCAGAATGTTCAGATTCTTGTATTAGTGGCTGTTCATCTTAGCAGCAAATGATTTGATTCTTGATAGGTTGCTCATTTTCAAACATTTTCACATGTTAATCTGTTCTACTATGAAAATTCTTTTATAGGCCTATTATAGGCCTATTGCTTGTAACAAAAAGCTCAATTTCTTAACAGTAGTTAATTAAACTAAACTCATGGTGAAAACTACAAAAGCTTCTATTAATATTAGCAGGTGTTAATTTCTTCCAAGTAACATCTGATCATTGTAAAGTGTAAATATTGTACTTTATAATGCTTTTACAATTTAATTAGGATGAAATTCAATAAAGAATTACACTATTGGGTTATTATACCTCTTAAAATAACCTTTTTTGGCAGCTTTAGGCTTATATTGTGAAAATACCATATACCATGATAAAGGCTTCAGGAATTAATCACAACAAGAAAATTGAATACCGTCATAAGTCTATTCAGACAACATGCAAAACTCATTTTGGGGGAGGTGTGGTGATGTAGATTCATATAGGACACATTGTGAGAGTATTTTGGTACGGTTTCCTGTTATCAGCAGAAGAATGCAGGTGCTGTTTTCCATAAATCATATGTAGACAGTGGGTAGAATAGCTCCTAAAAATAAACTAAGAAACAATCGTAAATCCTGACTCATGAACTATATTCCAAAACTCATATGATGGCTCCATGTAAGAAACAGACAAACAATTGATATGTTTGCAATTGTCATGACCTTTAGAACCTCACATTTGCGCAAGAGAGATGACCGAGTTAATTCCTTTATTTGTATGAATATTCCTTTAAACTGCACTAAATATAGCTTTGTTTTGATGCAGTCCTCACACAACAGGGGAGCAGTAACTAGACTCTGTTGGTGAGACTTTAAGCAGCACACCATTACACACTCGAGCTGTGCTGCACTGATCGCATTGTAATTACAGGGCTAATTAACAGGGCAGAGGGCTGAATGGCTCTCCCTGCAGTTATCTTAGTAGAGGAGATTGGAGAGGAAAGCAGAATAAATTTATTTTCACAGTCCATCGAAGAGATGAGCAGAGACCTTTGAATAAGATGATAAATGGAGAGATGCTACTCTGACACAACCGTATTGTACTCTACTATGTAACCAGGGTATAATAACTGTTGTGATGTACTACAGTTTGCTGAAAACTAAACACTGCAAGAACTTCATATACTGAAAATGACTTCAATTTTCTTTTTTATCGACTAAATGAACTGTGTTTGGGACTATACACTTACTTCAAAGGTGTGGGTTTTTAATTAAGGCTCAATCATAAAATAATATTTAATCAAATCTTTACATTTATAGAAATCATTCATTAATTTTCCTTCGGCTTAGTCCCTTTATTCATCAGGGGTCCCCAATGCGGAATGTACGGCCAACTTATCCAGCATATGTTTTACACAGCCGATGCCCTTCCAGCTGCAACCCAGCATTGGGAAACATCCATACACTCTCATTCACACACATACACTACGGCCAATTTAGTTTATTCAATTCACCTATACCGCATGTCTTTGGGGGAAACCGGAGCACCTGGAGGAAACCCACGCCAACACTAGGAGAACATGCAAACTCCACACAGAAATGCCAACTGACTCAATTCAGCGACCTTCTTGCTGTGAGGCGACAGTGCTAACCATGTCACCCCTAGAAATCATTCATTTAAAAAAATTATTAATTACAGTTTTGTTCAAATTATTTGTCATATGTCAATGCTGGAGTCCAAGTCTTTCATGACTGTTTTGAAGTGTAGTTTTAATTCATTTTGACTGAATTGAGAAGTATAGGTGTCTGTGTTTGGGACTATACATTTACTTAAACGTTGTGGGTTTTTAATTAAGGCTTAATCTTTATTTAATACTTAATGAAATCTTTAAATTAATAGAAAACATTCAAATTAGTGGTCATATATCAATGCTGGAGTCTATCATGTCTGTTTTGCAGTATAGTTTTCATTTATTCTTCAAACTGTTGAATGACACTGCTGGAAATTTCTCTGATGATATAACCAAAGCCTAATGAAGAGCATTTTTTTAAAGCCTAAAAAGCATAATGGCTAAATCCTTAACACTGCTTCTATGGCAGTACACAGGGAGGGAGACCAAATTATAAGACCACTCATAATTGGCTAAGATGTGCTTTACGTGACCAAGTTAGCGTTACAGGTTTTCCAATGATATGTAATACAGAATTTTCATCTCCCCATAGTAAGAAAATCTCTGACATAGCATAGTGTAAGTCAGTTCATGTGGACACCATCTTGGAAGTGCACTCTGGCAGCTATTTTCTATCATGCAAGTGCAGCTCCTGTCTAATTTAATGGGGAAATACATAAACTACTTGCCACACATCAAGTGGCATCGTAAACAGTTTCTTACCCTTAAATAATTCGGTCTAGCCAATGAGCATGTGGCTAAACACAAGATACAAAACCATGCGATGATTTAATCAAATGGTAATTTTCCCTTTTATTTGGAAGGTAAGCCTAGGTCTACTGCAGTAGTCAATCTCAGCTATATACACTCTCTGGCATCACTTGTGTATAACTATACAGTACGTAGCATTGTTGACATCTGTGCACAGTTAAATCAAGGGGTATATAAGGGTAGTGCAAAGAAATTTAGTTGTGCAGACTGCAAAACTGGTTAACCTACACCACATATTGACACATGTACTGTAACTGGTCCTACCTATGTTGTTCTGGTCTAGATATAAACCAGCATGGATGTTAAAATCCACAGTCTACAGCATCAGTGGCTTTGCACCTCTTAAGAACAGGGAAATGAGGTTTACCTGCACAGCTCTTCTTCCTAGTCAGCATTCATTACACTCACCAGCCCCGAGAATAGAAATACTAAGATTGTCCACATGCATTGCTTTGAATTGTTAAAAAAAAATATGAAGCACAGTATAGAGAATAAGTCTGTTAGGAGCTCCGATTGCCATAGTAAATTGTTAGTCATTTTCGTGTATAAACTGTAAAAAATTACCACGGTTTTTCAGATAAAAGACCGTACAAACAATACAGTAAAACTAAATGTGCAGTGAATAATATATACAACAAATACACTTTGTTAAAAGTTTTGAATTTATTTATACATTTATTTTGACTATTCTTTATAACTATTTTCTTTTTTTCCATACTTTTATTTCTGATTTCAACAATATGTACACTATGGTCACATCAAATGTTTTTAAATGAATGTTCATTGAGTTCCTTTAATGTTGTGAGTTACCATGACATTTAATAATTGTGTGAATGACCCTGAGCACCTTCGATGTATGTACTTACTCTTTATGTCATTCATTCATTCATTCATTTTCTTTTCGGCTTAGTCCCTTTATAAATCTGGGGTTGCCACAGCGGAATGAAGTGCCAACTATGTTTTACACAGCGGATGCCCTTCCAGCCACAACCCATTACAGGGAAACATCCATACACACTCATTCACATACATACAATACGGACAATTTAACTTACCCAATTCACCTATATTGCATGTCTTTGGACTTGTGGGGGAAACCGGAGGACCCAGAGGAAATCCACGTGAACATGGGGATAACATGCAAAATCCACACAGAAATGCCAATGATTCAATGAATGTAATGATTCTGTATTACATATCACTGACAGAAATGCCACTGCATCGCCCTACTCTTTATGTCACTTTTTTTATAATGAGTTTTGATTCATTGTGTGATTTTCTCATTACCACCTATTTTTTTGTGATATTCAGTGTATTTCAAGGTTATAAAATCAATATTATTACTTCAATAAGTTTGTATATTAACATTGTATTATTTAAAGAATATTCTTTTATTTTACGATAAATTTAAGTTAAAAACAGTACATTAAAAATAAATTGTTGCTACCTTCTTTATTCAGTAAAGTTTCAGCAACCACAACCATTTTTAACATAAATCGAACATATTTTACATTATTAATAATAATATTATTCTATGTTATGAATATTATATTAACAGTATTAAAATAAAGAACAATATTCACATTTGTATTGTTATTTGAGCATAAGAAACAACTTTTATAGGACAGTTAATGTAAGATTTTGTTGATGATTTGACATTTGTTTGGGTTCCACTTTATATTAAGTGGCCTTAACTAATATATACTTGCATTGAAATTACTCATTTGTTACAATGTACTTTTTACACTGTATTTATGATTGATTAAATACATGCATGGGATTATTTCTGCAATTACATTTCTGTAATCACATCTTTAATTACACTGTTGACCATCTCTTACAACCTAACCCATTGCTCACCCTAGTACTGCGATACAATATGAACACAGTAAGTACATTGTACTGTAATGTGTACTTATAACGCGCATTTATCATGCATGGCCATACACCCAAAGCGCTTCACAATCATGAGAGGGGTCTCTCCACACCACCACCAGTGTGCAGCATCCACTTGGTGGATCACCACACACCAGCTATAGGTGCAGCCAAATCAGCCAATTCAGTGGATGGGGATGATTTGGAGGGTATGATGGGTAAGGGCCGGGGATTTTTTAATGAGCACAGAGAGTCAAGATTTAATGTCTTATCTGAAAGACAGCACTCACTGACAGTATAGTGTCCCCTTCACTATAATTGGGCTCCCTGCTGGCCTCACTAACACCACTTCCAACAGCAACCCATCCAGGTACTGACTAGGCTCAGCCCTGCTTAGCTTCAGTGAGTAACCGGTCTTGGGATGCCGGGTGATATGGCTGTGGTAAATTGTATTTACATTTTGATGCAAGTACAGTAAATAGTAGTTAAGGCCACTTAATATTAAGTGGGACCAATGTTTTTTTTTTATTGCTAGTTTTTCAACCATTTTTGAGATTTCAGGACTTGCTCATTCAAAAAGATAAGGTTTGATCTTGCACGTTTGAAATAGCTTCAAAAATAAGTATTGTAAACAGGGTGAACAGACTTTGGATAAGGGTTGTCGATGGATTATATTTCTGAGTTTGGTCATAGAGTGTAGTTGTCACTTTCATAAATACCTGAATTGTTTGTATACGCAGCTATATTAAACATCAGCGATAACCACTATATTTTGCTTCTGTGTGAATGGTGCCAAAGTGCAGTGTTGTAAGTTTCCAAGACCAATACATTTACAACACACTAAAAGCATACACTCTCCTGAGCTGGTCTTGCTAATCCGACCTTGTTTCTCAGCTTGTTAAGCCTGCACCTGAAGGACAAGGGCTCTAATTTATAAAACTCTCTGTAAAAACCTTCCTAAATTTTAATGTAATTTAATGTACACCAAAATGCTGAAAATGGCACAAGAAAAACAAAATTGAGATTTATAGAACCTTGCGTTGCATCTGAATTTGAATATGCATATTTACACACTTACTTTCAACCATATTTAGTCAATGCAAATCACCTCATGAACTGACATGCATATTAAAATAAGCCACAAATCAATGGTCCTTTATGTTCATTCATGCACTGAAAAAATGGTATTTGCTATTTGTTTAAACTACTTATTTAAATTGATCTGAAACAACACAATTCTTGATTGATTCTCAAATTGATTGATTGTGTGGAACCCAACATTTTACAGTGTGTTTGTACTTATTGGTCATAAACTGACTCAGTTGTTAATGTCTATATTAATTCTGAAGTTTATTTATGTGCAATGACCATGAATCAATTCAAAGACATTGCATGTATTTTTACAGTTACCTTTAATCAATGTTTTTTTTTTTTTTAAATAAAGCTATATTAAATGGATCATGTAAACATACTGTTTTTGACACAGTTTGGGGTTTGTTAAGACCAATAGCCGACAATGGGTTACAAAATTTCAGTTTAAACATTAATTATATTAATGGCCGCACATGTGTGATTAAACCAAGAAAACAGAATTTATAGTGATTTTATGTACTATTTTATTGTGTATCATTTAATTTGGTTTATTTAGACTGTTAGACTAAACAACCACTGTCTTAATGACTAGAGCTCATAATTAGGACCCTGTCTGTATGCACCAGACACTTTCACAAGAACATTGTGCTTTTCTGAGTGTGCTCCACACAGGTAAGTGGGCTTGACAGACCACCTGTAGGTGACACACTCATATATAATTACTCACACATAAATAAATAAATAAATAAATAAATAAATAAATAAATAAATAAACATTTGAAATGTCAAAACATTTATAAACTGCGACTCTGAAGAATGTAGTGTTTCTTTTATCCTCACTTGTAAGTCGCTTTGGATAAAATCATCTGCTAAATGAGTAAATGTCAATGCAAATGTAATTATAATTTCAAGTGGTTTATATATGTTTATTGGGTTCTTTGAGCAAAACAGTTCAATTATGTCAATATTTAAGGTGAATATTGCTGTCAGTCCCTCAGCTCACACTCTTAACCCAAATACTAGACTTTCCTAGAAAATTGTGTGGACAATACTAGTTTCACAGACCAGTTGCGTATGGTCATTTCTATCCCTGTTTCGTGCATAAGCCAGATTTATAAATGAGACCACAGATCCATAATAGTTCTACTGATAATAACTGTTATAACTACAGTCAGGACGTTTAGAAGCACTCAAGGAATCACAGGATAGAGAGATGTGTTTTCGGAGAGAGCAGAGTTTTGGAGAGATATACTGTATACGGTGAGCACTCTGAGAGCAGCGGGTGGGCGATGGGTTTGTGCAGGGGGGTGTCTGCTAATTAGCAGGGCGGTCTCAAGGGCAGCAACTGCACTGTATCATATGGTGCGTCTGATGCCAGAGACACTCTGAGGGTCACACACTCACACTCTGGAGAGATGTGTAATTACAGAACAGACAGAGAAAGCAGTTGTTGTCAAACTACAGGCTTTCTGCCATTCAAAGGCAAGGAATACACTGCTTACAGTGTATGAGTATATAAGATCTATCTATCTATCTATCTGTCCGTCCGTCTGTCTACCAGATCTATCTATCTATCTATCTATCTATCTATCTATCTATCTATCTATCTATCTATCTATCTATCTATCTATCTATCTATCTATCT
>CAIGQW010001850.1:5663526-5678755 GCA_903798125.1 Danio choprae | reverse complement strand
TGTTACAACATCAAAAGTGCCTCAGTATTTCATGTGTATGCGTGTGCTGCACTCCCTCGATATTACCAAGAGTGTGTCTCATCTCCTGATCTGATGTACAGTACGGTTGTTTTTTACCTTTGACCGCTGGTCACTAATTACTGCAGCCGTGTGGCGGTTCGAGTGCTTTGCCTGCAGCTTGCTTGAGCACATCATCTAATTGGTTCCTTGTTCAGGCAGCACAGACACACACACACACACACCTCCTCCCCCACAATCATTCTCTCCCTCTTTGTTCACTCTCCCCTCCTCTCTCGTTCTTTTATTATCTATAAGTGTATCTCCTTCACTTCTCT
This sequence comes from Danio choprae, assembly GCA_903798125.1. Taxonomy (NCBI): domain Eukaryota; kingdom Metazoa; phylum Chordata; class Actinopteri; order Cypriniformes; family Danionidae; genus Danio; species Danio choprae. Next base: position 5,678,420 of record CAIGQW010001850.1, on the reverse strand, counting down.
CTTTCATGCTGCATTCTTCAGTGGTGTGCTCTGCCAGCTATAACAACCTCCCTGACTACAACTCCAGTTTCTGCATTCCTGCCCGTTTGCTTCGCTCCCCCTATCCATTCATCACGGAGACCCCCGCCCTCGACCCCTTACGGCGGAGTGCTCTCTGAGGGTCATCTTAAGCAGCTCATTCGCCCTGTGCGGGGTTACAGGGCACTCTTTAAATAACACATCAGAGTCAATGCTTCATATCCCCCACCCTTCCTAACCTCTGACACACAGGAAGATAGGAAACGCTCTGAAGGCATTAGCTAACAAAATGTAAAGATGCTGCATGGTTTTTTAACGGATCAATCAGAGGCAACAAAAAAGTTGATCCAGTTCCTGGGAAGCTTTCTGTCATCCTCCTCCATACTAATAGCACATAGAAATGTTAAAAATGAGGCTTCATGTCATCGGCGCCTCAAAAAGAAAATGCCTACTACATCAATCCTCAAATTTCTCTTCTCCAGGAAGTGGTTTGTCTAGACCAGGCTTTGTGTTGATTATTGTGTGATTTAGGAGGTATCGTATTTCAGCATCTGTCAGTGAAAGATATTTCATCTCCTCAGAACACAATGTTTTTCAGGAAGTGTGTGCCTCCATTGCAAGTGAGGACTTAATTTAGAGGTATGTTTTGTGTTTAGGCATGCTGTATTTGATGGAACCTCTCTCTGTAGTGGAAGAAGTGTGGTAAATCCTTCGTCCCCCATTGATCTAGTTCCACTATTGCTGAGTTGCTAGGTCCTGGAGATCCGATGTTCAGCTTGAGGCTATGATAAAGGCAGACAAAATCTCTTTCAGGCTTGCAAATGTTTTATATACAGTACAGGCGTGAGGAGTTTGGCAGTGGGTAGGTTGATGGTTTCCCATCATGAGGTTTTTACTAAACTGCTGGATATTTTATTTGCTATTTAGAAGCTAAAACTGCACTAGTTTGATTCAGCTCAGTGCTAAGCACAGTAAGCATTGGTCAAGACCTTCTTGGCTGACCGTAATGTTCTTCCACATTGGAGGCTGCTGCCATTGTTTCAGGACCTCCATTAGGAGATATCAAGGTCTAGAGGTATTTCTAAGCACTCTTACGCAACAACTATTTCATGGATGCGTTCGGTCAAGGAAAGGCCTGGGGCCCAAAGCCCAGTGGCATATGAACATCCTAATAGTTGGACTGACCAAAGGTAATTGATTAAGTTGCCCTGACCTGTGGCTTAGAATGGTTGGCCAGGTCAGGTATTGGAGCCATGTTTCAAACCACTGCAACTTTGGGTTTCTGTTGTGCCCCCATGGAACATTTGGGATGACTTGAGTCAAGACAGACATCTTGTGTTCATCTTGTGGAATGGATATCCTCTGCTGCTCGGTCACTTCAGGCACCATATAAAAGAGTCTGCAATTTCTGACAAATATGTTAAATTTAATCCAAGACTATAATATTTAATTTTAGAATTTTCCACCACCTTCTAAATGAGTGCTCTCCACAGTAGTCAGTTTTTAAAAGGATTTAATAAGGTTTGCACTTTTGGACTTGTGTCCACTGAGCTTCACTTTGAGGAACTACAGCTCCAAGATGCTGACACCAAAGCATAATGTTATAAGGCAGATTTGACCACGAAGTCATGAAATAGATTTAAATGAAGAATTCAGATGCAAAGGCCTCTAAGTGCCGTCCGAAATGTTCTTCTTAAATGAGCATTTTTCTCTGCCTCCTATGTTTATGTTCAGTTATTTCACTTTAAAGGCAATGAAAAGAGACTATCCATCACCATAAAAGGGAAATTATTGAACTTACATACAGGAACTTCATATTTCACATGGCACTTAGAGGTTTTTGCATCTGAACTCTTCAAATACGGATCACTGTAAAGCACAGAAAGCTCCCCTGGGTCCCCTTTGGGAGCTTACTAAATCTGAGTACTTCTTTTTGGCCTGCCCTGGCACACTTTCAAAAAATTCATGGATGTTGCTCTGTCAGTTGCGCCTCCAGGACATCTGCCTGCTTAACTACCTCGATGAAGGGCTGAATACAGTGCAATCTGAAGATTGGTGTCTCAGCACGTGCATATTCTTGCAGATTACAACCTTCCTGTACATTTTTAGTATGCATTTGTGTCTAATATTAAGTTATACTGGTGGCTCAACAGTTGTGGAGTTAATCCCTGTTGGCATCCTCACTTTAATTAATGGGCACTAAATGTGATTTTCCACTTTCGGCAACTGGTTCTGTTTGTTTAACATTTACATTCGGCATACTCCTTTATTTTCCACTGTAGTGCTGTTGAAACGGAGCTCTCTGGAATGTAATACAAATGCGCCATTTGTTGCCTTGGTAACGCAAGTGTAATGTAAACAAGCAATATCGATAGCGATTAGATATTTCTGTTTTTGGGACTCTTTTTTTCCTGATATTTACTTTGTTTAATAATAAAAAATAAATATAGCACTTCCACCTAGCCAGCTATGGAGAAACTGGCAGTAGGCAAAAGAGTGCCTAGATTTCTGGCCCAAGAATGGTTTGTATTTGAACGGTTCTAGAACGGTCCGGCACAATAGTGGAAAGCAGCTTTACACCTCAGAAACTGTCCCAGGTGATGTCTAAGGGTATGCTATTGGCATCAGACTGGGTTTTATAATTGACTCCCAGCTCCCAGGTGTTATCTCTTTGAACATCATCCAGTTTTTGTTTCGGTACAGACATTACACCTGGAGGGTCTTTCCGTGGTGCCAGCTGCTGAGGCGACATCTTACTCCCCACTCAGGGAACAAGGGTTACTATAATGTTTTGCATGAGCATATAGAGAATACTACAGATTTTAGAAAACTGTGTAGTGTACAATGGGTGTGTATTGCTATGTTTTTCCTGCAACAACTTTGGCAAGTGCAATGCCTAGTATAAAATCTTTGCAGTGTATACCACTATCATTCAGAGTCTTATTAAGTCATTATCCATTCATTAAATTCACTATAAGGTAATAAAAAAGTACATTTAAATTAAATTAGTTACTGTAGAAAGCCTACCCTAAATAAAAGAATAGTGTGAAAATACACTTAAGTTTACCTATTAAAATGTACTATGAAAGAGAATCTCTTCAACCCAAAAGTATTAATTAAACTACTGTGTTAAATGAGTGAACTCAAGTAGTAGTGAAGGGAGGAGAGGTTTACACAAAGCAATGACAATACTGGGATTGTTTACGTATAGTGGGTTAAAGAAGAGAATTATGAGATCAGGAGAGACAGAGAGAGACACAGTCAGACAAGAAGGCCAGGGGTCAGCTGGTTTAAGAATGTCTTCAGGACAGTGCAGATCTGCTGATCTTTGACCTCTGTCTACCTCAGGCTTCACCTATACTGCAGAGCAGGTGTTCGGGTCAGATGTCAAAACAGGAAGCTGAAATTTCAACTTGGTGTTTGTGAGGACTAAACAAAACAATCCCACGCTTTTCCAATTGATTACATGTAGTATGTGCGAGATTCGGGCCAACTTTTAAAATTTTACTTTTTCACAACAATAAGTAATATTTTATTTTATTTACTGCTGGGAAAAGATTAATTGTGATTAATCGCGTCTAAAATAAAAGTTTGTTTTGACAATATATGTGTGTGTACTGTAAATATTTTTTTATATTTAATTTATTTATTTTTGTATTTAAATTTGTTTATTTAGATTTAGATATAAAATATAAACTTTATGTATATGATACAAATTAACTATACACATTAAATATACATATATATATATATATATATGTAACAAAATTGTTTTGTGTATTTTTGTTTTTATGTATGTGTGTGTATCATATACACATATTAAATATATATAATACAAACACATATATTATGTCAATACAAACTTTTATTTTGGATGCGATTAATTATGATTAATCTTTGCCCAGCACTAATCTTATTTTAATAATTCATTTATTTAGCTTGAAAGGGTACTTAGAAACTGAATTTCTTATTTCTTCTACTTTTTTTCTTTCATCTTCATTTGCATATTCAGAATCTCCTTTCTTCTATTCATTCAATGAAAACAAACTTGTCCACTTGCCATGATTTTAATATTATACAAAAATATTTAAATATTATATAAATATTACAAAAATGTCAAACATCACAAAGAAATGGTGAATAATGAGATTTGAATATACATGTTGGGTCTTGCCATCATGTCACAGATAATTGATGCATGACAACCCTGCTAAACACCAACTACAGTTTGTATCTCTCTCCAACAAAGGCAAAAACACACATGCACACACACATGCACGCACGCACGCACGCACACACACACACACACACACACACACACACACACACACACTGAGTGAGCTAAAGGTTACTAAAATCTTTAATTAGACCTGCTGTGTCTGAACTATTGTTTGTGTATGGATATGTTTTATAATGGTTTGCTATTACGATGGCAGCAAATTCTGAAAATACTGAGTAAATCAGCCTGAAGCCAATGAAACTAATAAGAGATATTAAAGTGTGGGCACTGGTGTTTTACTCGGTGTAAAATAGAAGCAGAGTCCTCCAGCAAGTGTGTGTTTTATGGCTGTGAGAGTGAGAAATGACCCTGTCATAATAGAGAGAGATCTGCATGGCCGCTCAGGGTCAGAGGTCAGCCATTACCCACTCCAGCGGTCACATTCCTGGGCTTAATGCCCACAGAGGCATCTGCTGCCATTCACACACACACTCAGCGTGCAGCGGAGCAGTGGTTTCTGCTGTAATGCAAGCTTTAACAGTGTGTGCACTGCTGGAAGGCTGATGCCCTGTGTGTGTTTTTGCCCATGTGTGTCTGTGTTTGTGTGAAAGGTCAGACACATTTTTTACTCGTCTTCACTTCAGTTTTCTCTGTATTAAAGTTGTTGAGGCTAACACCCCTAAGCACAGATATAGACCATTTAAGAAGTGTCAGGAAGAGAAGAGAAAATCTATCAACAGCATTCACACTGATCCTTACACTACTTTAAAATGAAAACTAAGTACATGTGTGTATTTTACATATTTATAACTTCTTACAATTGATATCTATTCATTAAAATAAAAACAGAAAGTATAGAGATGTATAAAAAACATCTTTATTAAGATACAAACGAAAAATATATAGAAATATGTAAACATATAAAAAAGAAAACAGAATGGCTTCTTTTTGTATTCAGTGTGACATCCTTGGCACTAAAAACATAATTGGTTTTTTTGGGGGGAGATGTGAAGTATATTGGGCTTCTTTCAGTTCTTCCAAGATATAGATTTAGATATAGATATAGATTTTGTTGGTTTCAATTAGTTTTAGATTTAGGTAGATTTAGGCAACTGTTGTTTTCTCTGTCCAGGTGATCCCAGACTTCCTCCATAATATTAAGTGTTTTATTTATTCAGTGCTGTATCACCTGCGATTTTACCATTGCTAAAACAACAAATACATTTTCATTCATTCATTTTCTTTTCGGCTTAGTCCCTTTTTTAATCTGGGATCGCCACAGCAGAATGAACCGCCAACTTATCCAGCATATGTTCAACGCAGCGGATGCCCTTCCATCTGCAACCCATCACTGGGAAACATTCATACACTCTCATTCACATACATACACTAAGGACAATTTAGCTTACCCAATTCACCTGTACCGCATGTCTTTAAATTGTGGGGGAAACAGGAGCACCCGGAGGAAACCCACGCAAACATGAAGAGAACATGCAAACTCCACACAGAAATGCCAACTGACCCAGCCAGGGCTCGAACCAGCGACCTTCTTGCTGTGAGGCAATTGTGCTACCCACTGCACCACCGTGCTGCCCAACAAATACAATATGTACAGTAAATATGCATACAATCACACACACACAAATTAACGGGGGCTTTTATACAACCACATGGTTTCTCCAATCACTGTTCCACCAATGACATGCAGTTCTGCTTTTCATTTTAACCAACTGATCCAATGGTACAAAGGTCTGCATGACTGAAGTATCCTCAATTCTGGATTTTTTTTAATTTACATTTTTCATATATCCAATAGTATCTAGATGATACTATCCTTGTAGTAGCCTTGATTATGCAAGCATTTAAAGCCTTGGAGTTTTTACTAACAACCTGAATAATGCCTCAGTCATGCATATAGACAGTGAACTCCAGGACTTGAAATCAATGTGAACTCCAACTACTGAAGAAAAGAAGAAGAAAAAAAGTCTCTGCAGCCACCACAATGGCACAGCACAATTTCACAGTCTAGCTAGGCTATTCATTCTTTTTAATGACCAATTGAGCTACAATAGCGACACGGCACAAATGACATAGGTTTGCATTGTACAGCATCAGGAAGATGGGCTTAACAAAGCATGAAGCAAAACTTGTCATCCTGAAAGTACTGAACTGGATTGCTTTTTGGACTGGATTATAATGTGTCCTACACATTATATAAAATGTAGCAGCTCTTTAGTGACTTTAATGAGCCCAAGAGAGCCAAAATTATGTCTCTCTATTTACCTCTCTTTATCTCTTTTAGCCTCTCATCACTGGCTGCTTCACGCTCAAGACATGTCTCTAAAACCCGCTTCATGTGTGTGTGTGTGTGTGTGTGTGTGTGTGTGTGTGTGTGTGTGTGTGTGTGTGTGTTAATTTTATGGTAAACTACTGTATTTCATTAATGTAATTACGCACAAGTGGTTTGAAGCACTAACACTACTCATCATACTTTTGTTACACAGACAAAAACAAAACCATAAGCAGGTGGTAATAAGAAAGTCCTATGATGAACAAATGGTCATCGCAAACTTTTCAATATTCTATATTAACTCTATTAATATTAGATGTAACACAAAAGGAAACTTACTGTTAACCATAGTGTTTATACTCTTTTTTTTACCGTTAAAATTTGTCATTTTTTACAGTTTTGAAAGAGACAAAACAACTCAAGTTCACTGTTGCTCACTTTCAGAAATAAAGGACAGCTAAAAAAATCAGTTTTGACTTCTCAGCAAACATACTGTACATAAACAACCTGACATAAAGTATTATATAAGTGTCTTAGGCACATTAGAATTAGCTAAAATAAAATAAAATAAGGGCCTCACGGTGGCGTAGTGGGTAGCACGATCGCCTCACAGAAAGAAGGTTGCTGGTTCAAGCCTCGGCTGGGTCAGTTGGCATTTCTGTGTGGAGTTTGCATGTTCTCCCCGTGTTGGCGTGGGTTTCCTTCGGGTGCTCCGGTTTCCCCCACAAGTCCAAAGACATGCGCTATTGGTGAATTGGGAAAGCTGAATTGTCCGTAGTGTATGTGTGTGTATGGGTTGCAGCGGGAAGGGCATCCGATGCATAAAAAACATATGCTGGATAAGTTGGCAGTTCATTCCGCTGTGGCGACCCCAGATTAATAAAGGGACTAAGCCGAAAAGAAAATGAATGAATGAAAATAAAAAAATATATAAATAAAATAAAATAATGGTTATAGCTGTTTCTTTAATGTGTTAGAAACATTGATGGAACACACTGATTTCCATAAGCACCATGGACAAGCATACATTTGACAAACTATGACTTAAAGCAAAATGTGTACATATGAAATATTGACTTGATTTAATCAATACAAAGAACTTGCTTTAGGTTGAAAGGGCTGGTTCAGATGGCTGCAGTTTATTCTCGAGCCTCCAGTGGAGACTCTGTGGACTCACTGACTGTGTAACTCACTGACCCTTCCAGCTAAAACCGTGGCCAATAGAAAAAGGCTGTCTTTGTAGAAGGATCTCTAATGTTCACAAAACAATATGGCTTGGACATGTTACATGTAACATGCATGTAGACCATTCCTTGAGGGTCACATGAAATGCTTTGAAATGTGCATTTTATTGGATGTTTGACGTAATCTCAACCAAAACATGAAGAGAGGGTGGGGCATAGTGTAGCTCCTCCCTTTAAAAAAACAAACAAACAAAAAACAGCAAATATCGTTTTGTTTCATCACCGCTCTGCCAGTGAGAGTGGTTGAGCTCAAGTGCACATCAAATGTAAAAGCATCTTGAAGAGGGCGGGGCATGTCAGGTGCTAGAGAGCACTTCATTAGTCACGATTTGATGAGAAACTGAAGTATGAGTTGAAGTGAATAAAAACGTTGATCCATTTAGGTGGAAGTGTCAAACTACAAGCTTTACATCTTTAAATCGTTTTTATACCTCCTACATGTAAATTTCAATGCGCACTAACTTATAGATATCCTTAAAACTGACAATACTTAAACTCATTTCAATTTATTCATTCATTCATTCATTTTCATTTCGGCTTAGTACCTTTATTAATCCGGGGTCGCCACAGCGGAATGAACCGCCAACTTATCCAGCATATGTTTTAAGCAGCGGATGCCCTTCCAGCTGCAACCCATCACTGGGAAACATCCATACACACCCATTCACACTCATACACTACAGACAATTCAGCTTACCCAATTCACCTATACCGCATGTCTTTGGACTTGTGGGGGAAACCGGAGCACCCGGAGGAAACCCACGCAAACACGGGGAGAACATGCAAACTCCACACAGAAATGCCAACTGACCCAGCCGAGGCTCGAACCAGCGACCTTCTTGCTGTGAGGCGAGAGCGCTACCCACTGCGCCACCGTGCTGCCCTCATTTCAATTTATTGAGTGCAAAAACTTAATTTTAATTTCATGAGACCTTTAAATTGTGATGCTTAGGAACTGTTTCTTAACCATTAGATCTCTGATTTACTCTACTAGATTTCAGCAATAGCAAACAACACTGGTCAAAAAACCAAACAATTCCAAACTGATAATCTAATACATTCAGATTTACATTGAGAAAGAAAACCTCACTTGAACATCATGAGAATGGATTCTCACTGTAAAAAATATCCGTAAATTAGCAGTTTTCCATATTTTGTAATTCATGTTTTTATTTTTCCGTTTATTTCTGCTTTTGAATTGCATTATAGCACCTTTATCTTTCTTCCAACATCTTTTAACCTTCAAAAAGTGACTTTTGTTTACATTTTTAAAGGTTTAAAGTGATATACCATCTGGATTGGTGTTGTATATTATGGTACAAAAACCTCATAATAAACTGCCTTCTTTTCTGTTATTTTTCACACTTATTTTTCTCTCTATAGTATTTTATACATTATATTATTTCAAAAAATGTCAATAAAAGTCACTTTGTTAAACTGTAGTTTAACTGTAGTTAAACTGAATTTCCAACATCAAAATTCAAGACAGCAGAGATCAACATCCCATAATGCAATTCACAGCCGTAAATAAACAGAAATCCTTGTTATTTAAAGGATATTTTTTTTACAGTGCACCATAAAGGACAGTTCACACAAAAATAAAAATGCTGTCATCATTTCTCCATCTTTACTTCATTCAAACTTTTCTTCCTTCTGTTTACACAAAGTAAAATATTTTGAAAAATGTTGGAAACCTGTAACCATTGACTTCCATAGTAGCTGTTCTCCCCACTATAGAAGTCAGTGGTTACAGCTTTCTTCAATATATCTTCTTTTGTGTTCAACAGAAGAAAGAAACTCATAAAGGTTTGAAACTCCTTGAGGGTGAGTAAATAGTGAGTGAATTTAGAACTTTCCCTTTAAGCTGTATCAGTTTAAAAAGCTAAAATATCCTGATGAGTAACAGCCACTTGTCCAGTTGAGGGATCAACATGTTGTCTGTCAGGGTGAATTCATGCAATTCATGCAACACACTTCCTGAAAAGATTAAATGCTAAGACGGCCCAATGAAATAAAAGACAGTCCTTTTCTTCTCTGGTCTTTAGCTTCCCTCTCTCTGCTCACAGTGCAGTCAGTGAGATCAAGTCATTACAGAGTCGCTCATCTCTATTCAGAGTCCTGCATGGAGGAGTATACCCTCAAAAGCACCCTTAAAAGGAACTGCTATTAAAGCATGTGAGGAAAGCACTTCAGCATTCATATACAATATCTATTTTATCACTATAGTTCTTATAATTGTGAATGACTTGGCAGCTATTTTTTTCCTTCATAATTTGCTAGGTAAAACATTTAAACTCTGTTTAGAGATGAACATTTATTTCTATACTGCTTTATATTATACACATTTTAAAATGTCATTTGTTCCTATATTTATCCTGAAAAAAGCTGAAACATTTACTCAGCTGTTTTCAACAACAACAACAACAACAACAACATAATAATAATAATAATAATAATAATAATAATAATAATAATAATAATAATAATAATAATTATTATTATTATTATTATTATTATTAATTCTTTTTTGCTTTTTTTCTGAGCAGCAAACTGTAGTACTACAATGATTTCGGGAGTAATGATGCTAAAAATTTAGCTTTAAAATAACTGGAATAAAATAAAATAGAATGAAATAGAAAATAGCAAATTTATAGCAAATAAATAGCAAAATATCATATTTCAAAATGTCACTGTTTTTGCTGTACTTTGTATCAAATATATACAGACTTGGTAAACAGAAAAGACGTCTTTAAAAACATTAAAAAACATTAAAAAAATCTTGCTGTTCTGAATATTTTGATCTGCAGTTTAGTAAAATCAGTATAGTAATTATGACAATTGAAAGCAAAATATTAACAAAATTAAACAGTTCAACAAAAGACAACAAGAGACATCACAATTGCTAAAACCATACATATAGAGATAGTTTGTTAAAAATGTTGAATGCAGGGTTTTTTTTTTTCTTTTGATCTGGTAATATTGATATATAGTGATACCACCACTGGTAATCTGTTTCTCAAATACTGAAGTCTTCAGTACACAATGCATTACGAGGCCGCTCCTGCACACACAGAAACCGCTTTGGCAGCGGATTCATTTGCAGCTTTGTGTACCTCAAAAGTGTTTCCAGTGCACACTGCTGCCCCCTAGTGGAGTCATCATTCTTTCTTTCTTTCTTTCTTTCTTTCTTTCTTTCTTTCTTTCTTTCTTTCTTTCTTTCTTTCTTTCTTTCCTTAAATATGCCTGTCACACACACACACGCACGCACGCACGCACGCACGCACGCACGCGCACACACACACACACACACACACACACACACACACACACACACACACACACACACACACACACACACACACACACACACACACACACACACACACACACACACACACACACACACACACACACACACATACACACACACACACACACACAAACACACATAAACAAAAGGAGGAACCTTTAACCTGTGTATTTCTCTGTACGCTAGCCATCTCTGCATAAACACACGCTAATCTGACTGACCTTTAACCTGACCCGGCGAGTCCTTTAAACCTGCTTCACTTCAGTGACCTCTGACTCAACCTCGCAGCCCACCGAGTGGCTCGCGGTGATAAATCAGCAGAGACTGCCGCCTAGCTAATAAGTGTTCTCTACATTCAGAGAGAGGGCAAAGGTCAGCTCCCCCATCCCCCTCAAACACTCAAACCTTCTCACTGAACTGTAAACACCAAATAATGCTCTCGGAAACTGCACTTATTTCAGCCACATTTACAACATTTTGAACAAAGTCTAAATTGTATCAATATGCTCTATTGTGATGTATTTCCTTGCACACAATGCTTTCCTTTTGTCTTTGATGCAACATCTGACATCAGATCATCTTTCTAGGAAGCGAAACAGTAAAAGTGATGAAATACCAATTTATTTTTTACATATTAACATTGCTTTGATGTTATGTTTAATGTCACCACACCAAAATATATCTTGGTAATATTGCATGCACAAATAATAATAATAAAATAGAACTAAGCAAGTACTTTTATTAAATCGCCTCATAGCAAGAAGGTCGCTGGTTCGAGCCCCGGCTGGGTCAGATGGCATTTCTGTGTGGAGTTTGCATGTTCTCCCCATGTTTGCGTGGGTTTCCTCCAGGTGCTCTGGTTTCCCCCACAAGTCCAAAAACATGTGGTGTAGTTGAATTGGGTAAGCTAAATCGTCCGTAGTGTATGTGTATGGATGTTTCCCAGTGATGAGTTGCAGCTGGAAGGGCATCCGCTGTGTAAAACATATGCTGGATAAGTTGGTGGTTCATTCCGCAGTGGCGACCCCAGATTAATAAAGGGACTAAGCCGAAAATAAAATAATTGAATGAAAGTACTTTCATTTTTTTTTAATCTTGTTGTCAGCTATTCTGTTTAGAATTATATCTTTATGGTTAGGTTACCTTCTTTTTTAAATGAACCCTCTGGGGTTAGTGCACTTGTGTTCACTTGCTATTTGTTTCTGACAACAGCAAAAAAAAAAAAAAAAAAAAAAACATTTATTCACTCTCAAACCTTCCAAAGCTTCATGAGTATCTTTTGTTGAACACTAAAGAAGATATTTTGAAGAAAGCTGAAAACCTGTAACCATTGATTTCCATAGTAGGAAAAACAAATACTATTGAAGTCAATGGTTATAGGTTTCCATCTCTCTATATTGTCTTCTTTAGTGTCTAACAGAAGTCAAACTCAAAAAGGTTTGAAAAAAAGTGAATGGTGAGTAAATGATGACAGAATTAGATTTTTTTGGGTGAACTATCCCTTTAAATTACTGTGTAATTTTTGGTTGTACAAATAAGAGTAAGACATGATTTGAATCTATAAAGGGTCTACTTTCTACTAAAGTCTACTAAGGTTATACACTGAAAAAAATTATTTAAAGATGATTACTTGCATTTACTTTTTTTTACAAGTTAAGTGGTTGTAAACAATTTATTTGGGGTGAATTTAACCTGTTAGCCAGGCACTCACTTTGGGTTAACTTGGGGATTTACACCTACCCAACTTTAAATAGTAACAGTTCTTGACCCCAGTGAGCTTTAAACATAGATTAGGTATCATTGGAAAGGAGAAACTGAGCTTTTGCTAGGTCCATCTAGAAAGTTTCATGCTAAAAAATATGAATTATACATATATTATAAAATTATACAGTACATTATGAAGTAATGAGAAAGAAAAATTGTACTGTATAATATTTGTTTTTTTCCATATACAAACAGGGAAACATTAATGTAATGACAAATTAATTAAGTTTGCAACAATTTTGCAGTGTTTGTAAGGTCTGATGATTAAGCTATTTTATTATTGTTTGTATTAGGCAAAGTGTTACTTTTTAATGTACACATTTACTTGGGCTTTAATTATGTTTTCACATCGCCATGTGTGAAATGGAGAACAGCATTTTAAAATATGAAATATATAAGCGGTTTTCATCTAAATCCGACTGTTTATTCTGTACATTTTATGAACTACAATAGAAATTAATATAAATATGATGTGCAATATAAACATTGTATAGTGTAAAAATGCTGGGTTCCACACAATTCCTTCATGTTGTCCCAACACAAACTGATTAAATTAACTTGATTGTTTTAACAAATTTAAGTGGATTGAACATAAAACAATTGTTTTATTTAAACAAAAGTTGTCCCCAAAACAAAACAAGAACTGTGATGATTCAGCTCATTTTAAATAAGTAGTCAAGTGGACAAGCAACTGAGTGTATAGCTAGATTGATGTTAAAGTTTTGTTATGCTATGTTTGTTTTGTTTTAAATAATATATAAATTGACTATAAATATGAATGCATACTTCTTATTGTAACAGTTTGTGCTTAATACAGAGTCATAAAACGTTAGTTAATATATTATATTCATATATTTAAAAGAATCTCAAATAACATACCAGGGCATTTGGCATTCCATAGGCACGAAAAAACCTGGTGAGGTCTTAAATGCATGTATCATGATTTAATCCCAGGAAACATCATTCACCAACATTTTGAAGGTGATCTCTGTGTACTTCATACATCACAACACTACTGACAAGAGAAAATGGATCATTTTGCTCTCAAAGTTTCACTCTAAAACATCTTCTCTCAAGTGCATTAGCTAATGAATATTTGACTTTACTTCACAAACATTTCAAAAGAAGTGCATTGAGCGAGTTCTCCTTCTCCAGATGCTGCCAGACATGATGATGTGCCATTTAAGTTTTAAACTTTACAGTACATACAACACACACACACATACACACACACACGCATCCGTGCGCGCACACACACAGCCAAACAAATATTAGCTAGATATGTTTAGCAAACATAATCAAATGAGCTAACCTGGTTAATGCCGAAGTGTTGTTTTTTGAAGGCATCAAAACCTGGACTGCTATTTACATGCAAAAAAAGGCAAATGTTGATTTTATGGAATTATACAATACATTAACTGCATGTATTATGAATGCTGCTTACTTGGATTGTTTTAAGAAACTACTTTAGACTAATCTTTTTATTTTAAATAAAATGTATTATTATTATTATTATTATTATTATTATTATTATTATTACTATTATTATCGTTATTATTGTCATTGTTGTTATTCTTATTATTATTTTTGTTATTGATGTTTTAATAAATATAACAACAATAAATATAAAAAAATAATAAAAAAAAAAAATATTATTATTATTATCGTTATTATTATTATTATTATTATTATTATTGTTATTATTATTATTTATGTTATAATAATAACAACAACAATAAATATATAATAATAATAATTATTATTATTATTATTATTATTATTATTATTAATTCATTCATTCATTTTCATTTCGGCTTAGTCCCTTTATTAATCTGGGGTCGCCACAGCGGAATGAACCGCCAACTCTTCCAGCATATGTTTTACGCAGCGGATGCCCTTCCAGCTGCAACCCATCTCTGGGAAACATCCATACACACCCATTCACACTCATACACTACGGACAATTTAGCTTACCCAATTCACCTATACCGCATGTCTTTGGACTTGTGGGGGAAACCGGAGCACCCGGAGGAAACCCACGCCAACACA
>CAIGQW010001850.1:5594751-5612640 GCA_903798125.1 Danio choprae | reverse complement strand
CACACACACACACACACACACACACACACACACACACACACACACACGCACACACACAGTCTGCAATATATCTGAGTGGTTAAAATGTTAGGTCACACTTTAAATCTTATGTCTTTAATATGTGGTGTCAAAATGTTAGACTTCCCAAAGGTTTTCTGCAGGTTAAAGTGTTCGAAGACATTTTAAGACCTTTTTAAGACCATTATGAATGAAATTAAAGACCTATATCATCTAGATGTCTTTTGTAGTCACGATATACTGTAGGTAATTATATTTCTGAGGGTTAAAATAATCCAAATATACAGAAAATCTTAATTGCTTAGCAAAACACATGCAATATTAATCAAACATTAGGTTTTGAATTATTTACAGTAGGAGATTTACAAAATATCTTCACAGAAGATGATCTTTAATTTTTAGAAACAACAACAATTCACATATTTTGAGCGCAGGTTATCCAAAGGTTTTTAAGTAAAGTATGTTTTATTTTTATTGCACACATATTTTTTGCAATAAACATATATAATGTGTGGCTTCAACTGATTGCTTTTATTGACAAAATGCACCAACAATAGTGGAAACAATTCCAGAAAATGTAATATGGAATAACTGGTGATGAATTATTATTGAATCATTAGAAATTATTCATTGAATTATTAGAAAATAACGCACAAGCGCATTTCTGAAGGTCCATAAAATGTATAAGCGTGTTTAATGAAGGTCCATGTTTAATAAAATGTGAAAAAATGAACATGCTCATTGAAATATGCAATGTTGTTATTCAGTTTATAATTTGTATCAGTCTTATTTGTTGAACATTAATCTCATTATAAGATGACACTTTGATTCCATTGTATTGTGAGTTTATGAAAGTTTACATTTAAAATACCTTGCATTCTGCTGAACCAGACTGTTTTTATAGTTCTTCATTTTTTATGTGGTATTACTGGTATTAATGGGTAAGCTGCTTTATTCAATTGTGAGGAGAACAGTTGTAAAGAAAAAGAGTATGTAATTGTGCAAACTGGCCTGCGGGTAAATTAAGTTTTGTCTGTATTTATGAAACTAAAGTGAAACTAAATGTATTTTGTGAGAAGGCATTATCACTAATTGAAGTTACCTGTAGTTTAGACTGTTGTTCTCACTGTGTGATTTGACTTTTTAAAAGAACAGTCCTAGTGTGTTGTACAATAAATCAGTGTGAAGTCTATGAATGTCAATCTATTTGACTATCTAATTCAGTAGAGTGTATTTTGTGTAATGCATAAATTAAAATTTGAACTACTGTATTAGAGAATGGAGATGATTTTTTGTGTTGCACAATACTTTCAACAAGTGATGAGATGAGAGTCCTTTACATCCTATTTGAAAATGTCTTTTGTCCCCTACTAAATATTTCCTATTGTGTTCTATTTAGCAAAATATTTGTATAGACATTATATAATAAAAATAAAATATTGGATTATATGAGGCATATTTGCTGTACAAAGTTGATATATCATGCCTAATCTGCTCTTATGTCATTAACTACGTAGTGCAGAAGATTGGTTGCTGTCGCTTCGGCAGCCAATAAACTTGCTCCTCAGCATTTTAATGCTAGGTGTTGTTGTACACTAGCATGTGTAGCGCATTTTTCTGAGACCTTCCTCCACCCCAGCTCCACCTGTGTTTAGATCTGCTACCCAGAATATCCTGGCACTAGCAAGTCTCTGTATTTGCTCTGCCAAAATAATCAAAGCAGCAGCAGCATAGCAGATCTATTCCACCAGGACCAAACACAGCAACTTTCCATACACATATTCATAGTACCATACTAAATCTCTCTGAGAGTTGTCACAACAGAAATATGTTACCTTTGAAGGGAACATATCAAGATTTAAAACAAGCTTTTCATGTTTGGACAAATGTTATATTTAATCCACAACCATATTCCAGTCTTTGTCTCCAAATCCAAACCGAACAGATACTCACTGCACATCATTACTATAGTTTCTTAATGTCTTTTAAACACACACAATCTTTATAAAGCATTTCCTATAAAGAGTGAAAATGCTTCATAACATTATAGCATCATGTATGAGTGTGAAGGTCAGGTCTCTGGACTACAGGTTTCTAGAGATGGAGAACACACAAATTGAGCACATGGTAGCAGAATAATGGCTGTAAGCAAAACAAAGTTACCGCTGGATATGAATGCAGCAACCGAGGCCACACAGATCAGACCACCTACAGTACACTCATTAACAAAGGCTTCATTTGCTCATCGTATTATTAGACAGAGCCAAGCAAGAAGCTGCTGAAATGAACAGGCTGCTGTGTGAATGTGTCTCCAGGTAACAAGAGATGGGTTTCATAGATGAGAGATGTCGGCGACTCCAGGCATGACCGCGATCACTGTGTTTGTGTGTTAAAGAGCCCCTATAATGGGTTTTTGAAAATGAGCTTCCATGCAGTGTGTAACACAGCTCTAAGTGAATGAAAACATCCAGCTGAGGTTTAAATCTGAAAGTGCACAGTGTTTAAAACTATTGATTCTTTAATGAAATAGTCGACTCAGAGTCGAATGAATGAATCGAGTTGGGTTTGTATCTTTTGCTTGACTGGTCTATGTCGATACGGTACATCACCAAATATGTAGTTCCAGATCGATAAAATGTAAACGCGCATTTGACTTCAGACACTAGCGGAGCGCTGAGGGTCACAAGACCAATCATGACGCGAAGATGACAATCAGATGGAAATTCAGCTGCGGGGAATAAAGGGTTAAAGTTCATTTTCACAGCACCGCAGTATATAGCCAACCTAGTGCTGTGTTTGTTTCTTTCATTTTTCAGATTTTTGATACAATAACCTACGCTGCAGCACGGGACTCGTCTGCCTTTTGGTATTAAAGGAAGGAGCAGCAGAGACTATTATGTATAGGACTTTGTCAGACTTTGACAGGGACTTTGTCAGTAACTGTTGCAGTTCATATGGACCAGTTTCTTCTTCCTCTGGATCATAACTTATAAGTGTAATTAAAATTGTTGCCTCGTTTTCTGTAGTTTGCTAAATAAGTGTTTAATTGTGTGTTATAAGTTGTAATCGCACCACACGGCTTGTAATCACTTATCTATTAAAGATCACTTGTACTGTATCTCTCAGGTTAAATCTTTATGGGCTATTCACATATCACGTCCAAAACCACGTTTGTGCTCGTGATCCTCTGCTGTTTGTTGCTATGATGGGATATCCACCATCAGCTGTTCCTCACATGCGCGGCACGGTCAGTTTTCAAAATAGTTAAACTTTTGCCACTGTGTGGATTAATACTGAATGTGTGTCGTTATTACTTGGGGTTAGGGTTGTTAGGGTTAAGAGTAGAATAATATGCTGGTGTTTAACTGCACTGCTTTATTGCATTCCTGCATTAGGCTCTCACATACTCTCTGCTACTTCATAGCCGTGGTGAGTATTTCTCTCTGTCTCACGCTGAACCCAGTTGACCAATCACAACAGACTGGGTCATCGGACCAATCAGCGCATATTAGCTTCGCGCTAAGGAGGGGTTTGGGAACAAATGAATCGCTGAACGAATCATATGGGAGTCATTGGGATAATTAGGTAAAAATAAATTTATATTATAAGACAATGAAAGTGTTTTTTTACCTTATATGCATATCAGACTGTTGTTGGAGACACCCAAAAACAAAATATGACCTTTTATAATGCAAAATAGGGGCTCTTTAAATTAGTAGTTCCTGTACGTTAACTTTGCATTTCATGAGTTCTGCACATTTTCTCCCTTACCTGACACAGCATTTTAGATCTAGGCATTTCAGCTTATAAAATAAAGTCAAAATTACTTTTTATATGAACATAAGTGTACTCATATATTTGTATATTAAAGTGTTAGTTCACCCCAAAAATGTACAAATCTGTTATTAATTACTCACCCTTTTGTTGTTCCAGAACACAAATGAAGATATTTAAGATGAAATCTAAGAGCTCTCTCATCCTCCATAGACAGCAATGGTCCCGAGACGAGAAAAGAAACATTTGCAAAACATTCCATGTGACTTCAATGGTTCAACTGTAATCACAGACAGCTCCAAGAACATTTTTTGCTTTATTACCACATAAAGGTGCATGTTTAATATAGGTAACATGACATTTGCGCATTGTGCTGCTAATTCTAATGGAGATACATTGTATTGCCCGTAGTAAATGCACACCTTTACCTGATGCGGGAGAGAAGATATAGATGAACAGTCATATTCACAGTTTTGGTTTTTTTTGGCAACAGTGTTTTTGGAACTTGGTATAATTACAGTTGAACCACTGAAGTCACTTGGAATGTTTTGACAATGACATCCTCGGTATCATTGCTGTCCATGTAGGATGAGTAGCTCTCAGATTCTAAAATATCCTAATTTGAGTTCCAAAGAGTTCATTAAGGGTAACATGACGTTTGTGTGTTGTGCTGCTAATTCTCACATTCTCATAGTAAATGCACACTTTTACCTGATGTGGGAAAGAAGATATAGATGAACACAGGATGAGTAGCTCTCAGATTTCTTCTAAAATATCCTAATTTGAGTTACAAAGATGAATAAAGGTCTCAGTGAATTTGAATGACATAAGGGTGAGTAATTAATAACATAATTTTTTATTTTGGGTGAACAGAGTCTGTGCTTTCTTACACCAAATGTTAAGAGTGTTTAACCTATCTCTGTGCTTGTTTACACTAGTGTTGTCAAAAACTGTTAATCCCTTCAAACGATCACTCGCTAACACATGTGCGTACTGTTTTTGCCATTTTTAGTAGTTTGTTGTTCTTGTTCCATCTCTAATGATTTAGTGTTGACCCCTTGTGGACAAACAGAGTAGTGCTAACACAATTCAAAGCGAAGTCCCACTTAATATTAAGTGGCCTCAACTAGATACTAGATGCTCTAGATACTTACATCAAATAAATAAATGAATTAATTATCCTTATTGTGCTTATATTGTACTGCAAAACATGTGTGGTGCCATATGGGTAAGCTTATGCACAGGTTTGTTGGTATGGGTAGGTTTAAACTTTAAGGCATAGTTCACCCAAAATGAAAAATTATATAATTATATTAATAATATAATTTTCTAACCCTTCACTTCTTCCAAACCTGTCTGAGTTTCTTTACTCTGTTGAACACAGAAGAATATATTTTAAAGAATGTTAAAAACCGGCATCCATTGACTTCCATAGTATCTTTTTTATATTATTTGGAACTACTAACTACCAATATTTCATTGCTACCAATGGCTACCAGTTTTCACATTCTTCAAAACATATACATTGTGTGTGTGTGTGTGTTCAACAAAATAAAATTTGAAACCACATGAGGGTAAATGTGAGTAAACAGTGAGTAAATTCATTCATTCATTTTTCCTTCGGCTTTAGTCTATTTATTCATCACGGGTCGCCACAGCGGAATAAACCGCCAACTTATCCAGCATATGTTTTACACAGCAGATGCCCTTCCAGCTGCAACCCAGTCCTGGGAAACATCCATACACACACATACACTACGGCCAATTTAGTTCCTTAAATTCACCTGTACCACATGTCGTTGGACTGTGGGGGAACCGGAGCACCCAAAGGAAACTCATGCCAACACAAACCAGTGACCTTCTTGCTGTGAGGCAACAGTGCTAAGCACTGAGCCCCCGTGTCGCCCTCCTTTTAATTGACTTAAGCTTAAATATACTTTGGGCTTGCAGTGATGAGGGCACTTCATAACCAGGATATCTTGTGTATGCTTATATGGTCAAACTACGTTTACAAGTACACAGGACCATATAGAAAGTGCTGTCTGTCTGTCTGTCTGTTTCTGAAGCAGGACAGATTAAGGCAGAATAATCACTTATAAACAAAGCTGAGAGCCATATTCTGTCTGCAGCTGTGGAGTATACTTTGTGAGGTGCAAAAAATAAGAAGCAATGAACACAATTCTCTACTTTATCACAGATGCCTGGAAAAGTTTGATAACCATGCATGCAATTCACATCAAGTGAGGATCCTTTCCAGAACTCATGGATCCACTAACAGATGGGCAAAGATGAAAAAGGACCTCTCTATTTCTTATACCAGGCACCCCTGGATGCAGACGTGGTGAGAATGCTGCAAGGCAAGCTCATAAAATTGGATGTCACCTTCATGTTATATCAAAGCTGATTGAAATGCAAAGAAATAGCTGCTGAGTTACAAGAGAAGAAGGAGCTGGTGCTAAAAATACCCCTCATTAAAAACAGGTAAATAAATGAATGATTGAATGCATTTATATAACATTTTGAACATATATAACTGTACGCCCAAAGCAAGGCAATTTTTTAACTAGTTTTCATTTTGATAATACTTTTCAATTAGCTGTGGCCTTAACTTCTATATAAAAAATAAATAACTTTTGTTTAGTTTTAGTTTATTTCATTAACGATTTTGTTAGTTTAGTTTTTATTTTGTGAACACATTTCTATTTAGCTTAATTTTAGTAATTCTAGTTCAGATCAGAGTTTACAGAACATGTCCAGTGTCGATCAGAGCAAAGTTTGGTGTTTGCACAGATTACATTTACTCTTGTACAAACTTCATAGTAATAAAAATAATTAACAAATAATTGTTTGAACAAACCCTAAACCTAAAAAGACACAAATGCAACTCATAATAAATAAATAAAAGTTAAAATGAAGAAAAATTCATATTAAAGATGTATGTAGTTAAAGATGCCTAGCTTACAAATTAAGGCACGTTAGAAGACAGTTGTGGGTAAAAGTTTTAAGAAATTACATAAATATTGGAAATTGGAAAAGTTGCTGCTTAAGTTTTTATATGAGCAATTTGCATATACTCCAGAACGTAGGAGTATGAAGAGTGATCAGATAAATTGTCATGAAAATTAACTTAATCGTGGAAAAAAACTTTCCACTGCATTTCATTGCTGTCATTAAAGGACCTGCTGAGATCATTTCAGTAATCGTCTTATTAACTCAGGTGAGAATGTTGACGAGCACAAGGCTGGAGATCATTATGTCAGGCTAATTGGGTTAGAATGGCAGACTTGACATGTTAAAAGGAGGGTGAAGCTTGAAATCATTGTTCTTCCATTGTTAACCATGATGACCTGCAAAGAAATGCGTGCAGCCATCATTGCATTGCATAAAAATGGCTTCACAGGCAAGGATATTGTGGCTACTAAGATTGCACCTAAATCAATAATTTATAGGATCATCCAGAACTTCAAGGAAAGAGGTTTAATTCTTGTTAAGAAGGCTTAAGAGCGTCCAAGAAAGTCCAGCAAGTGCCAGGATCGTCTCCTAAAGAGGATTCAGCTGCGGGATCGGAGTGCCACCAGTGAAGAGCTTTCTCAGGAACGGCAGCAGGCAGGTGTGAGCGCATCTGCACACACAGTGAGGTGAAGACTTTTGGAAGATGGCCTGGTGTCAAGAAGGGCATCAAAGAAGCCACTTCTCTCAAAAAAAAAAAACATCAGGGACAAATTGATCTCATGCAAAAAGTATGGTGAATGGACTGCTGACGACTGGGGCAAAGTCATATTCTCAGATGAAGCCCCTTTCGGATTGTTTGTGGCATCTGGAAAAAGGCTTGTTTTGGGTCCATGGCCTGGAAACTCCCCAGATTGTAATCCCATTGAGAACTTGTGGTCAATCCTCAAGAGGCGGGTGAACAAACAAAAACCCATTAATTCCCCATTTTAATTATTAAAAACCCATTAATAATTGTGCCAATTATTATTTTATTTCAGTTACTTTTCCAGTTTATAATTTAGCTTTAGTTTTTCTTTCATTGTGAATTTTAAATTTTGTTTCAGTTAATGAAAATGTTTTTTGAATAATAGATTTAGTCTTAGCTTTAGGCCCAATCACAATTCCATGTCATGCTCCTTCTCCTGCATTAATGCCTAGCCCTCCACAAAAAGAGTTCTTCCTCTAAGAAATGGGACACCAGTACTGACTAGATGAGTTTTTTATAAAGATTGTATTAAAGCTCAACAGGACTTCTACACAACTGAAGCATTAATGAAGACTAAAATGCTAACATCTTGATTTAAAACAACTCTTCAATAAACCGACAATCTGAAGTCGTGTTTCCTATTTAGAATACATCAACATTTCTTGCAGTTTCAAACAGAGACTTCAATACTTCAACATCAGATTTTAACTGCTTATGTTTTTTTGTTTTTTTAATTAAAGCAGAACTCAGTTCAAGTCACTTCTAATTGCGTAGCACTTCATAATATACAGATAGCTACTAACAAATTAATAAAACTAAGTAATAATACAAGTAATAATACAGGAAAATATCAATCAGTGACAGGTTACCTGTTTACAATAGTATTGTTAATTAGCTTCCATTTCATGTTCAATTTCAACTTCTTTTTGTTGAAATTGAAACACAGACCCAGGTCAGCTTGATTCAAGTTAATAAAAGTTTTACTAATAAAGACTGAGGGGCCGTTAACACTACAACATTTTCAGCTAAAAAACAGGATACAGTTTGTTTTTCTGTTCATTTAAATGACAGCAGCGTTTTGATGGACTGAAGTGCAAGTTTTTGAAAATGTTCCTGTTTTCGCTTCTGTGTAAACCAGCTTGATCAACGAGGAAACATAACTATTTTATGTATTGTCAGTTTAGTGGCATTCATACAAATTCAGTTCAGTCATATGAAATTTTTCATATGCGTGGCACCAAACCCCACCCCTAAAACTAATGGTCATTGGGGAATGAGCAAATCATACTAAATTGTACTAATGAGATCATACAAATTCATACAAATTAGCCACTAAATCAGAAAGTTATGAATTATTATGAGATATTGTTGGTGTAAACACCCAATACAGGAATCACTGAGAACAGTAATATTATGTGCATGTGTTAGGGATGTAGACCATGCACAGTACATGTCGATTTTAAAAACAAGTGCAAACAAGCACAACAAAAATGGCGTACATGGTAGCGTTGTTGCTGCTCAAGACTCTTCTAATGCTTCTTTATCAAAATGTGTATTTTCTTCACCAATATTACAACCAGCAATGGAGACAAATCATATTGACAAATCACACACAACAAATTGCAAATACACATTAGCACAGACAATGTCTTATCATTACTTCCCTATAGGGTGCTTGTATATTAACAAGGTGGCAGTGCCAACAATTGACCTCTCCAGTTTCTGCAGATATGTGTTAATGAGAATTGTTTTGAAAAAAATTTAAAAAGCGCAAGATAAAATCTTTTGCATTTTTTAATTGCATTGCTGTCAACATAGCCTGGGTGTGAAATGGCTTGAAGAAAGCTCATGAGTTGTAAAGATTACTATCACTCGCTGTCACAGTAGTTCTAGTAATTGTAATGGTTCCTGTTAGCAGTGAAAGGGTTTTTTTTAGAATGAGAAACATCTGTGCTGTCATTCTGTGAGGAGTTTACAGTCAACGCCACTATCACCATTATAGACAAGCTGGGTTTTCAGTGAGAGAACAATCTGAAATGTCACAGCAGCCATATGGAAATGCTGGATATAACAGCAGTTATACACACACATCATCAGAAATTTTATCTCCTAAAACCTGTTTTACTGTGGGACAGTGGACTGATAGGACCAGCTGAACTTTTCTCATTTTTACATTTTTTTACATTTATTTGCAATCCACTGGATTGCAATGTGGATTTGCCTGCTCTTTGGATTTAATCCAAACAACATTAGCGAACTGGAGACAGTAAATCCCATTAGTTTGAGTGATAGTGTGAATTTGTGTATGTTTATGTATGTTAGGCAAATGATGGACTGGATCCATTCAGGCAGATTTCCTGCCTTCGTTCTGAGATTCTCCAGCATCCACACATCAACGTAAGACAATCAATGCTGGTGGATCAATGCCATTGGGGCCTTGCTATTTAAGGGTACATCTGATAAACAGTGATAGAGAGAAAAACACATAGGATGGTGACTGTACAGTAAGTAAAAGGTGAGTAATTACAATAATTTACAGTTAACTTAGTATAAAAATATTTCCTAGTTGCCCCTGCATTTAAGTGTACATCTAAAATTCATTAAACTAATATAAAGCACCTAGTACACATCTCAAAAAAATATCTGTGTTCCTTAACACTAGCAAAAGTTGTCACTCAAGAAATACACAGTTCAAAATACGCATTTAAAATTAGTTGAAAACAGCACAATTCTTGAGGTTTTTTTTCTGATGTTTAACCCACTAAAATCTGTAAAAGATTTAATTATTAAGTTAACTTAATTCCTTCATGTTGTCCCAACACAGATGGATTGTGTGGAACCAGTATGTTTTACAGTGTTTCGATATGCTGCTGTCTTATTATTATGCATCTATTTTTAGACATGCATGCAAATTTGAGAATAGAGAACCATAAGATATAGGTTTTCCATTAAAGGGATACTTTTTGCACCCAAAAGTAAAAGATTTGCGGTTAATTTACTCCACCTCATATTATAGATTTGAAAATATTATAGATCTAAAAATGTGGGCTGGTGGCTTGGTGGCGCAGTGGGTAGAGCTGTTGCCTCATAGCAAGAAGGTCGCTAGTTCGAGCCTCGGCTGGGTCAGTTGGCATTTCTGTGTGGAGTTTGTATGTTCTCCCCGTGTTCGCGTGGGTTTCCTCAAGTCCAAAGACATGCGCTATAGGTGAATTGGGTGAGCTAAATTGGCCGTAGTGTATGTGTGTGAATGAGAGTGTATGGGTGTTTCCCAGCTGAAAGGGTATCTGCTGCGTAAAACATATGCTGGATAAGTTAGCGGTTCATTCCGCTGTGGCGACCCCTGGTTAATAAAGGGACTAAGCCAAAAAGAAAATTAAATGAAAATGCAGGTCATGGTGATTCAAAACATACAAGTCAATGGTAACCATTCTTTTGAGAGTCAAACTATTTAAAATACAAGCCAAATAAAATAAATAAATACCCATGGCTCCCTCAATGCATCAAGGTCTTATAAACCTAAACAATTAGCCTGTGCAAGAAACTGAGCACTACTTACAACATTATTACCTTTACTCCACTACCGCTACAAAGTGTTCCCCTTTCCACCTAATGACTCCTGTTGCTTAATGCTGTTTATTTAACATTGGGAATCTGTTAAATGTCTGTTTTCCTACTGAGATTGCGCACAAGAACAAAACTGTAACTGTTCTGTTTTATATAGGTGCAGCATCTAGTATAAGACCAAGTACCATATTGATGAACAATACAACAGATCTCACCCTCTCTGTAAACATACTTTGCGTGTTCACGTGTGAGTTTCTGTCTGAGCATAATGTCATTATATGTAACAAGAAGCTTATTCTGCTTTCTGTCAATCATAATTAGGAGTTTTCATACTTCCTACTTGGAAATAAGGTATAGAACACAGCTAGAAGTTGGACATCCAACTTGTGAACTCAGGGAAGAAAGAAGAACCCAGATTTCATTTTCATCAATATTTTGCATTACTTCACAGATGAAGGTTGTGAAACGCATAAATGCTATGAAATATTCACATCTCACATGGTAAAAATGTGACTGTGACACACAATTGAGGTCAGAAGTGGGACATTTCACTGTTGAAACTCCGACTGTGTTTGAAATGCAGCAGAACAAAACAATTAGTAACCAAAACCATAGTAGATTACAGAGCTGTGTTTGTGCTAAGTGTATTAGCCCTACTACAACAAAACCTGCTATTTCTGTATCAACCAGACAAGCAGTGGAGATGCATTAACAGTTACACATGTTAGATATTTTTAGATATATCCCCATTGGCCATCATCTTCTTGTTTTTATGTCTCTGCTCAGTGTGCTAAAGAAGTTATTCATGTTCATTCTTCTTGATTTTAGTGCATCCTGTCTGCGTTTGTTCACAGCGGCACATACAAGTGTAGCATATGTTTTATACCATTTTAACCTAGTTTTCCTGTTTCCATATGGATGCAGACATTTTGAGACAAAGATTTTGGAATTCATGAAGAAAAAAAGACAGTTGTTGCCGTGTGAATGTAGCCTTAAGCTTTAGGCAATGGAAATGGAGGATAAATATCGTTCACCAAAATGATGCCTATCTATTTAAATGATTATTCTCATTCTCAATCAGGAAGATTCACAGAATCCCACCTTTTGACTTTCGTAATTATTCAACATGTCGTGCACACGTTCTGGACTGCATGTTCAGGACTGTTCTGTTGTAATGTTGTAAATAATGCTCAGATAAATTTTTCTAAAATGTCATGACAAATAATTTTTTTGTCAGTCATTGCTGTTTTTTTTATTGTATTTATGAGTATTAATATACACAGAAAGTTGATTTTGGGAAAGGGCTTGTGATATTATCGTAGGATAAACAAAAATAATCAAGTCAAAATTTAGCTTTTCTGAATTAGTGTAAATATGGCTTAAATAACAAAATGGATATTCAAAGTGGAACTGAATTATAAACTGAAAGTTAGAACAGAACGTCTGCCATCTCTTAATAGGTCCGTTCAGTCTAGTGCAAGGTCACATTCCCACAAAAACTTCTATTATAATCACTAACACTGTGTACACTGTAAAATGATTTCCTTGTTTACATCATACCTGCACTTTGTTGTGCTTGATAAGAGAATCCGCAAGAGTGTAGAATTCACTGAGCGAGTGTGTGTGCTCTGAATCCAGCATGTTCACTGGATTTCTTCAACAGCAGTTATCAAAAAAAGGCTCAAGGGCAAAGATAAGCCAGTCATCTACTACTGTCTAAACAGCAGTTGTTTCCTACATGACAGACTACAACTTTCGCACCTAATGTGATGTATCTTGTTCAATATCACACAGTTTTCCTTCATTTAGAACAACTTAGTCCCACGAGCCTGTTTCTTTCAAGATTTTTCCCTTTCATTTCTGTCATCTAATGAGGCTTCCTTATAAGACATTTAATATTCCCTAATAGCACTGACTTGATGGATAACACTCTACTTGTTGAATGAAACTTGAATATTGAACAAACTTTCCAAAAGTCTCATTACCGATTTTTTTACTTTCCTGTTTAATAATGTAAAGCAACTTTAAATCAGGCCTCACAGTGGCGTAGTGGGTAGCACGTTCGCCTCACAGCAAGAAGGTCGCTGGTTTGAGCCTCGGCTGGGTCAGTTGGCGTTTCTGTGTGGAGTTTGCATGTTCTCCCTGTGTTGGCGTGGGTTTCCTCCGGGTGCTCCGGTTTCCCCCACAAGTCCAAAGACATGCGGTACAGGTGAATTGGGTAGACTAAATTGTCCGTAGTGTATGAGTGTGAATGAGTGTGTATGGATGTTTCCCAGAGATGGGTTGCAGCTGGAAGGGCATCCGCTGCGTAAAACATATGCTGGATAAGTTGGCGGTTCATTCCGCTGTGGCGACCCCAGATTAATAAAGGGACTAAGCCAAAATGAAAATGAATGAATGAATGAACTTTAAATCAACTGTATAAAGCATTGGCACAATCTACATTGTAAAATGCGCTATATAAACAAACTTGAATTGAATTGAATTATGAAATAAAGATTCATTTTAATGTTGACAAATTAACATTTTCTGGCACTAGGGTCAATTTAAATGTACCATACTGTATGTGACTGCACATAAGCATCTTGGATAAATGTGACTGTAATTTAGTTCACTTTTATTAATGTTCACATTTCGCTTTATCCACAACAGCAATAACAGAGGTATTTATGCAAGTGTTATAGTCTTATCCCGCTTATCTTAAATCTCTCTCTGAAGTCCATTTTAATTACTTATTAAAAGTTTTGACTGTCTGGTTTATTAAAGTGGTTTTGTAGATGTACACTGCAAAAAAAAGCTTTTCTTGCTTAGAGTTTTTGCCTTGTTTCAAGTCCACAAATATCTAAACATTATTAAATCAAGAAACATTTTCTAGATGAGCAGAGTATTGGCTTGTTTTCAGAAATAATACATCAAAATGAATGAGTTTTTCCTTAAAACAAGCAAAATAATCTGCTAATGAGGTAAGCAAAAAAATGTTGTTTTGCTTTGCGTAAGTGCATGAGAGAATCTACAGTCAGCGCTGGAAGAAGAGATCAGTCCCTATAGAGCATTGCTGCCACCTATTGGGAACAGTTTACTCTTCTGTTTAAATGGCACATAAAAAGATGGATATTAATAGTGATATTACGACAATTTGGTATGGTTATATGGATAGCATATGTTGATATAAATATGGTAATATGTTAATAAGAATACAGACTGAGAGTCATTTTACGCTATAATATGGGTGAGTGGTTTCTTTATTTATTCACATATTTACAGTTTATATCGTCAGTCGCAATGGATAATAGCAATAGAAAATCTTGTTTTTGTTACTTTGTAATATATATATTATAATATTACTAATAATAATCAATAACAATTATTAATAAATCATTAATAATAGTAAATTAATACAATTATTAATAATAATAATAATAATAATAATAATAATAATAATAATAACAATAAATTATTAAATTAATAACATAAAAATAATACATTAATAATTGTGATTTTGCGATGTCCACAGTCTTTGATCATGGTTTCAAGCATTAATATCTTTTTTGTCTCCTTTATCTTTCTTTGCATGTGTCAAAAAATGGCACCAATGGAACTTGGGAAATGGAACTGGTAATCAAGCCTAAAATCATAACTGCGTCTGGCCACTATTTCAGGTCAAAAAATGTTACACTCATCCTCAGCCCATTCCATATACACAAAACAAATGTAAAGTGATATCAAAACATAAACAAGCAGTCCTAATTTATATTCAAAACGTCTCACTCATCATTGCTCATTAAATGCAGAATAGAGGTTAAATAAAATCTTCACTTTACAAAGTGACCAAATAACGCAAGATAATTGTCAATTATTCATTCATTCATTTTCATTTTGGCTTAGTCCCTTTATTAATCTGGGGTAGCCACAGCCACCCAGAGGAAACCCACGCCAACACGGGGAGAACATGCAAACTCCACACAGAAATGCCAACTGACCCAGCCGAGGCTCGAACCAGCGACCTTCTTGCTGTGAGGCGAGCGTGCTACCCACTGCGCCACCGTGAGGCCCATAATTGTCAATTAGTTTTTTGTAATCATTATTTTAAAATTACTTAAAATTTATTTAACTAGGTTAAAACTAAATGATAACAGTTTGTGTTTTAAATTTAGCAATTGCATTGCTAACATTTTCTATCAGTTTAGCTAAATTGAAAACAAAACTACAGTATTTACAGATACTGGTCCACATTTGAAGCCTTCAATAGGTCAGTAATTTTGCTAGATTTCTCTGCTTCTCCTTGAAAAGTTCTCCTATTACATATGTATTTTCTCACTGCTTTACCTGGCCACTTTATCTTCATCTTTGGTGTGAAAAGGTCTATCTAATGGCCCGTTTCCACTGGTACAGTACAGTACGGGTCGGTACACTTTTATGCCCTTTTCCACTGTCAAAAGGTACCAAAAAGCGAACTGTACCGTACCACTTTTTGGGTACCCTTTCTAAAGGGTACCTAGCACAACAAAACTAGCACAACAAGGTGCAAATAGAGACAACATTTGCATTGTGAGTCAATAGACGAGTGATTAAGTCTCGTAATAATCATATGATCAAACTAATTTTTTTTTTGGAAAATGATTTTTGAAAACATTATTCATTCATTTATTCATTTACTTTTCGGCTTAGTCCCTTTATTAATCAAGGGTCGCCACAGCGGATGCTTTTCCAGCTGCAACCCATCACTGGGAAACACCCATACACTCTTATTCACACACATACACTACGGACAATTTAGCTTACCCAATTCACCTATAGTGCACGTCTTTGGACTTGTGGGGGAAACCGCAGCACCCGGAGGAAACCCACGCAAACACGGGGAGAACATGCAAACTCCACACAGAAATGCCAACTGACCCAGTCAAGGCTTGAACCAGTGGCCTTCTTGCTGTGAGGCAACATCGCTACCCACTGCGCCACCACGCCATTTTTGAAAATAACATTTTGTAACATATCTATAAACGTAAATTCAGACACATATTCTGTATTTAAGGACAGTAAGAAACGGGTACTCATATACCTGCAATACGCTTTAGAACTTTCAACAATTATATTAATGGCTATAAAAAAACAACATATCTCTGGCATCTGTAGGTTAAAAAAGTTATAAGAAATGTAAAATTTAATTTAAATTAAAAGTTATATAGAGTTATAAGCAAAAACAGGCTTAATGTTTAGCATTTTTCAGGTATCATGTGTTTATGTTGTGCATTAGAGAGAATAATTGCCAAAACATGATTTATGGATAAAATATATATATTTTGTGAATAATTCTAAAAACTGTGGTTACCTGTGTGATTATCACACATGCAAGTACGTCATACACTGTAAAAAATATATGTTAATTAATAAATTCTGGATTCTGCATTTTGTGTTTTCCGTATATTTGCGGTTGTGAATTGCATTATGGGACCTTGATCTCTGCTCTGTCAACTTTATATGTTGAAAATTCAACTCTACAGCTTAACAAAGCGACTTTTATTGACATTTTAGTAGTTTGAATTAATAGAATGTATAAGAAGCAATATATAGAGAAATTAGTCTGTAAAATAACAAAGAATTTACAGGTAATTTATTACATCATTTTTGTACCATAATATACACCAACCCATAACACCAAATAACACCAACCCAGACAGTATATCACTATAAACTATTCAAAATGTTATCATAAGTCACTTTTTTGAACTTTTCAATGTTAAAAGTTGTTGGAAGAAAGATCAAAGGTCCTATAATGCAATTCAAAAGTATAAATAAACATGAAATTATGTATCACAAACTCACAAAAAACATGAATCACAAAAAAATGTAAAACTAAATGACTGAAAAACTAATGAAAACTATATACTTACGTATATTTTTTTGTTTTCTTTACAGTGTACAGTACATGCCAACTCAGGCATAACAGCATTTACTGAATGACACACCAATTTAAATAAGACTTCCATAAATGACAAAAAAAAAAAATTTCCTATCTGTATCAAAAACAAATATCTTGCTCCTGTAGTCAACACCACCTACTAGTTTTATGGCTATATACTTGCAGAACAGCAGTGCAGACCTATAAACCACAACCCAAGACAGAATTAGTAGCATAAAAATACACAAACACTTTATTCCCACTGACTCTGCACATATATCGCAAAACAGAGTCAACGCTACTTCTACATGAGATCAAATGCGTATGACGGATACACACAGAATCAACCAGTAACCATGAAACACTGTACCTTTTTTCAGGGTACAGAGAACAGGAGGGAAGTGTGTGAGTGTACAGCACATTGGAGAGGGGCTGAAATCCTGACAAGGTCTTAAAATCAGTGCTGCCGCCACAGTGACGCTGCTCATGCGGAGGGCAGGGGGTTGTGGGTAGAGAGAGCGTGTGTGGTGAGGAGAGCTTGAGTCACAGCATGCTAATCAGAGCCATGTGTGGCTTCACTCAGAACAGCTGCCACACACACACACACACACACGCACACACACACAGACAGCTTCACATGAGGCCAAGGGAATCTTTAAATATGATGTGTATTTTTTCAATACTTATAAATGAAAGAGAGGGATTTTGACCTGTAGACACACACACGCACACACCGTGGGTTTTTAAGTGCGTCAGTTCAGCTCTTTGTAGTGACAGACTGGAAGTGAAGGAATGTGAGGAATCTTCGGGAGTTCACAGATCCATTCAACAATAGTAACACACTGAGTTTCAGTCATAAGGGGAATTTCCATTTGCTATTGTTTATAGTCTATTAATATATATATATATATATATATATATATATATATATATATAT
>CAIGQW010001850.1:5562173-5584751 GCA_903798125.1 Danio choprae | reverse complement strand
GTTATGAAACAAATATTTTGAGTTGAAAGAGACTTATTCAGATTTTCTTAGTAGATAATAAAACATAAAAACATAAAGGCCTTTAGTTTAAAGACTAACGGTTGTTTTATGCCTATTATTGGCATTTTAGCTGTTTATTATATAACTACTTCTTTATGAAAATTTTTAGCCCTCTTGTGAAATTCGGATTACTTTTTTTTTCAAATGCTGTTTAATGTAGAGAAGTTTTTTTTTCAACAAATTTTTAAACAATAGTTTTAATAACTAATTTATATTCATTCATTCATTTTCTTTTCGGCTTAGTCCCTTTAATAGT
This sequence comes from Danio choprae, assembly GCA_903798125.1. Taxonomy (NCBI): domain Eukaryota; kingdom Metazoa; phylum Chordata; class Actinopteri; order Cypriniformes; family Danionidae; genus Danio; species Danio choprae. The sequence continues at coordinate 5,584,435 of CAIGQW010001850.1, read as the reverse complement.
TTGGGGTCGCCACAGTGGAATGAACCGCCAATTTATCCAGCATATGTTTTACGCAGCGGATGCCCTTCCAGCTGCAACCCATCACTGGGAAACATTCATACCCACTCATTCACACACATACACTACGGATAATTTAGCTTACCCAATTTACCTGTAGCGCATGTCTTTGGACTGTGGGGGAAACCGGAGCACCCGGCGGAAACCCACACGAACACGGGGGGAACATGCAAACTCCGCACAGAAATGCCAACTGACTCAGCCGAGGCTTGAACCAGCGACCTTCTTGCTGTGAGGCGATTGTGCTACCCACTGCGCCACCGTGAGGCCCAACTAATTTATATATTTATATTAAATAATATTATAATTTATTATTATATAAATGGGCAGCACGATGGCACAGTGGGTAGCACAATCGCCTCACAGCAAGAAGGTCGCTGGTTCGAGCCCCGGCTGGGCCAGTTGGCATTTCTGTGTGGAGTTTGCATGTTCTCCCTGTGTTTGCGTGGGTTTCCTCCGGGTGCTCCGGTTTCCCCCACAATTCCAAAGAGTACAGGTGAATTGGGTAAGCTAAAATTGTCCGTGAGTGTGAGTGTGTATGGATGTTTCCCAGTGATGGGTTGCAGCTGGATGGTCATCCGCTGCATAAAACATGTGCTGGATAAGTTGGCGGTTCATTCTGCTGTGGTGACCCCGGATTAATAAAGGGACTAAGCCGAAAAGAAAATGAATGAATGAAGGAATATTATATAAATGTTCTAGTTATTTTTGCAAGATATTAGTATTAAGCTTAAACTGCAGTTTACTAGGCAAGCTACAGGTAGGTTAATTAGGCTAGTCATTGGAAAACAGTTTGTTCTGTAGACAACAAGGTGAATAATACTTAAGGAGGCGAATAATACTGACCTTACAATAGTTAAAAAAGCGGCCTCACAGTGGCGCAGTGGGTAGCACGTTCGCCTCACAGCAAGAAGGTCGCTGATCGCTGGTTCGAGCCTCGGCTGGGTCAGTTGGCCTTTCTGTGTGGAGTTTGCATGTTCTCCCTGTGTTGGCGTGGGTTTCCTCCGGGTGCTCCGGTTTCCCCCACAAGTCCAAAGACATGCGGTACAGGTGAATTGGGTAAGCTAAATTGTCCATAGTGTATGAGTGTGAATGGGTGTGTATGGATGTTTCCCAGAGATGGGTTGCAGCTGGAAGGGCATCCGCTGCGTAAAACATATGCTGGATAAGTTGGCGGTTCATTCCGCTGTGGCGACCCCAGATTAATAAAGGGACTAAGCCGAAAAGAAAATGAATGAATGAATGAATAGTTAAAAAAAAGTAAAACTAAATAAATAAGACTTTATCCAAAAGGAAAACATATATATTTTTAGGAAATACTGCAAAAATGTCCTTGCTCTATTAAACATCACTTGATAAATATTTGGAAAAACAGCAAACTAAATTTATAGGAGGGCTACAAATTTGCACTTATTCTGCATGATCATATTCTACATCCTTGAACCTACCAAATACAAAGACTTTACTACATTGCTGCTATTAAAAAGCAGTAAATTAGGAGTCTGAGTCAAAATGTATAGTTAATGGTTTGTTAATAGCAGGAATTGAACATTAAATTCAAGTGTGACCAAAACATCCTACAACCACCTCCTACACACTCTCTAGAAAGTAATAGTGTTAATATTCCGTAACCACAATGAATTAGTTACATAAAAAGAAAAGATTTTTGAAATATTGATGAAATATTTTGATTTTGATATTAAAATGTGTAAATCAGATCTCTCTTTCCGTGTATAATGGCTTTGAATGAACTGCAGACTCTGGTTGGGTAAGAAGAAAGAAACAACCATATGGTTCCATTCAGCAGTTTACCAAATGGGCAGACACCTTTAGCATCTTCACAAACAGTCCAACCGAACACACACTTAAAGCAGATGAGGTGTGTTTCACTGTGGTTAACTTTGACTGTCTGAATGTAATAGGTTTGCTGCAAAGAATGGAAATGCACCGATGAATAAAGCGAAAAAGGAAATTGATGGAACATGTGTGGGAATGTGAGTGTGTGTCCGTTTTGAGAGAGATACATGTGTTGCAGTATTTGTGAAAAAATGTGTGTGCAGGTCTGTGTGTGTGTGAGGTTGGAAGGGGTAAGTGGTGTGGTTAGACACCCGGAGTCACTGAACATTCTTCTGGCATGTGTTCAGCTTCCAGCCCCCTCTTCCTCCTCTTGTGTGTGCGAGACTCTGTCCTGGCAGCCGGCCCGGCTATGAAGTGAACTTAAACAAACTTCTGTTGCAGCCATCTGCTGGAGCTGGGGAATAAATCAAACAGCTTCACGGCCGCCAGCGATCAAGTTACCATGAGCAACAGCGCCCGCGCGCCTGCCTGGAGCCACAGCGAGCCTCCACCGGCCAACATGTGGCCACTCTAATCCCTCCCAGAGAGAAGAGAGAGAGACAGAGACAGACAGAGAGAGAGAGAGTGAGAGGAGAAGAGACACAGAGAGAGAGAGTGTGCTGGAATGTAATGTTTTCATACTCCTTGAAAGTATTTTGTATCATACTATTCTGGTTCCAAACCTCAAAAAATAAATAAATAAATAAATAAATACTGACTAATAAAAGACCTAAAAAGCAACATAGTGCTACCAAACACCAGAGGCCCTTCTTCTTCTTCAAAAAATAAATAAAATGCAGTTGGTATGTAAAAAACAGAGCATTTTCACTTGATGCCAAATAGTTCATCTTAATTGTATTTGAAAATTGTATCTCATATTTCACTCCTATTGATAAATGCATTCTCTGGAGTATTCATTTTCCCTTTTGACATGAATATATTAAAGAAATGTCTAAATTAGAGAATATGAATAGGTAACAGTTATGATATCGTATTTGTGGCTTTAATGACTAATAATGATTCTGGTTCCAAACTTCAAAAAATAAATAAAATAAATAAACACTGACTAATAAAAGACCTGAACGTACCACAGTACTACCACACACTAGAGGCCCTTCTTTGGAAAAAAAAACAAAAAACTGTAGTTGGTATGTTTAAAACAAAGCATTTTCACTTGATACCAAATAGTTCATCATAATTATATTTCAAAATTATATTTCATATTTCACACCTATTGATACTTGGATTCTCTGTAGTATTAATATTTATTTTTGGCATGAATATCTGAAATAAATGTCTAAATTACAGAATATGTATAGGTAACAGTTATAAGATGTGTGGCTTTAATGACTAATCACCATTCTTACATATATTGTGTTTTTAAGAGTTTTCTTAATTGTAATTTTTTTATTTAAAAATATTTTTTCCGCTCGCATTTTACTTTATTGTCAAATGTGGTCAGTTGAGAAGGTGGTAGTCAATGCACATTTTACAAGATATTGATGCCCAGGATGTGTTACATTGTTGCATATCATCTGTTATGCCACACCACTGCCATTGTGATCATTAGAGAGTACTACTGATTAGAGTGATCTTCACAATACACAGGCATCACAGACAGTAAACGTGACATACGTAGCTATGGCTACATAATTTGCACTCTCCAGAAATGTATACGGGGATACGTTTTCATAATGAGCCTGTGTTGGTTTGATCAAGGTTAGAGCTGAATTCTGCATTAAGGTAGCTCTCCAGGAACAGGGTTGGTGACCCCTGATTTAAATCCTTCCCTTAACCCCAACTATAACGAATCTGACGGAGAACCGACAAACTTTTAAATACTTTAATAAATAAATAAACATAAAACAAACGGGCGGCAGCACTCCCTCATGGCAAATACCGTCAAATTTAACCTCTCTTATCTTTTACTGCTGTCTCTTCTTCTTTTAGGTTTCCAGAGCTCCTCTGTGAGACTCCAGACTGGTGGCGCATACAGGTGACAATAATTAACACTCGCACCACCGGCCTCACTCTGCTTTCACAGCTCTTAGCCCTGCCCAACTCGCTACACCAATCAATAGTGTTTTCAAAAGCAAACATGAGAGAAAAGTACACTGCAAATTTTACATTACTTTCATCTCTTTTGCAGAACTATGCTTCACCATATTAAAACCTGAGTGAAGGTGCAGTAATTGACTGTGCATTTTCATAGTCATAATTGGGTCTGACATTTCAAAGGGCCCAATCATACATCCAGCGCAATAAGGCGCAAGACGTGTTTGCCACCATGTGTTGCTACCAGCTGAAAGCAGGTCTAAAGTCCAGCGCAGAGCATGTCAGTTGTGCGCCTCGCTTACACATTGCTTAATACACACAAGATGCACAGCAATATGCAAATATCTTTACAAATGAAAAAGAATTAAAGGATTAAAATATTACAAAAAGTATTACTTTCTACATAAATGCCTTCTTCACCTTGGGGGGACTTTTTTCAGTTTATTCACAACTTGCGTTTGTATAATGTTAATATTATTATTATTAGTAGTAGTAGTATTTATTATATGCATATTTATATTTGTTTTATTAAAAACAAATATAAATATGAATATAAATATAAATAGATTTGTCCACCTGTCAGGTTTTGGACCATATGGGGCATAGGACGTGTGTTTAAATATAACTCCGAAATACACTATAATGTATAATGGGGTTTTTTGACCACACTTCGCTATTATTGTTAATTTATTCGTTTACTGGAAATTAGAACTGAATTTCGAAATAGTTTTTAAACAAATCTTTGCGCATAACAAACTAAATTAATTATGTAGGCTAATGAATGTCTTTAGTGGAGTGCGTACAACACTGTTTCCTTATCCACGAAAGAGAGAAAGAGAAAGCGAAAATAAAGAGGCCGAATGGTGGAGGCTCGTTCTTTATTCTCGTGCTGCAAATTCATTCATTCATTCATTTTCATTTCGGCTTAGTCCCTTTATTAATCTGGGGTCGCCACAGCGGAATGAACCGCCAACTTATCCAGCATATGTTTTACGCAGCGGATGCCCTTCCAGCCGCAACCCATCTCTGGGAAACATCCATACATACCCATCCACACTCATACACTACGGACAATTTAGCTCACCCAATTCACCTGTACCGCATGTCTTTGGACTTGTGGGGGAAACCGGAGCACCCGGAGGAAACCCACGCCAACACAGGGAGAACATGCAAACTCCACACAGAAAGGCCAACTGACCCAGCTGAGGCTCGAACCAGCGATCAGCGACCTTCTTGCTGTGAGGCAAACGTGCTACCCACTGCGCCACTGTGAGGCCCTCGTGCTGCAAATGGTCTGTTTTACTGTTTTCTCACTAATGAAGCATTCAGTTTTTCCATTTACAAAGTCCACCATGTAAATAGCAAATGTGCCATGGATTCATGGATCAAAGTGGATTCGGACACGCTCTTAATGCTTTAGACTTTGTACCTAGATCGTTAAAATAGAGCCCAAACTGTCCTGTTCACACAGCAGCTGACAAAGAGTGTTCTAGTAACCACAGTTATAAGACTTTCTTGTCCTCACATTAGCCATAAATATTACATATCTATTCTAACTGAAATTAAAGTTAATACCAAGATGGTCACTGGAAACATCTTGACAGTTGACAAGAGATATCCAATTAAGGCAAAAGCTCATCCGTCAAATCTTAATTTACTGACAAATTGTGGAAAGATTGTTACTGTAAATACTGTATAAGTTGTGCACAGACCACAGCATTAGCAAAAGATGCTTTAGATGACACATCAAAGATTAGTTAAAAATACAGTTGTGTTTCCTAAATGTATAAGCCATTAAGTTGTTGAATGCCATAACTGAATTTTCTGCTGTGTAAATATTTGTAAGTCCCCATTTTTTTAAATGACAGACTTTGTGTCTGATCAATCATGTAAAAGGAACAAGTCACCCTAAAATGTACTCATTTACTCACCCTTGACTTATTCCAAAATATTTCTTATTGGTTTCCAAACATTCATTAAAATATATTCTTCTGTGTTCAACAGAAAAAAAACTCTTTTGGTTTGCAACCACTTTAAAGTGAATAAACGATGAGCACATTTTTTCATTTTCAGGTGAGCTTAAATGCTATAACAATGATCCATTTGGCAAACTTCTGACCTCGTATTTCTAAATATTATATACATTACATTATATATTATATAAGATATATATTGTTTTATTTGCATATTTAAATATCACAAACTTTCAAAACAATAGCTGGGCTTCCATACTAATGTGAACTGAATATTATAGATAAACAAAAACAACTCAATAATGTTAATTAGATGCTTCTCTATTAAGTTGAGTAGCTGACAATGATATCGGCCACATCAGAATTTATTCATGCATTTTCATCTACCATCATTCACATTAAGCCTTTTTTGCACCCTTGTCAAAAACCATCCCATCAAGCGTAACAACTTTTTGTGAGATAAGCAATTGTAACATTTTATTTAATGTTTCCATCACATTTGGCATTTACTCTTGCATACTCAATACAATTATCTTTGGGGTTCTGTTTCTTATTCTAATGTTAGAAACTATTAAGGGCAGATAAAAGATCATCTTTGATTAGTGGGTTATTTTAGTTATTGTATTTTTATAAAGTCAACAACAGCTAGAAAGATATGAGAAGATTAAGATTATATTGTTTATTGAATCATCAGCTAATCACAGCCATAGGGTTCTACAGTATGTTTACATTTACATTCCTTTTTTGGATTCATTTGAGAAACACAGAAAGACGTTAGTGAGACAATTGCAGAGAATATTTTCACCCAAACACCTTGCTAATTGCTTATGTACACAGACAGATTTTTAAGCAAATGTGGGTCTGTCAGAAAGTGATGATAGATGTTGTGTGATGATAGATGTGTGTGAATAAACAACAAGGCCCTGGAACACTGTTTAGTAAAATGTGTGCTCTTAATAATGCAGCTCTGAGGATTGTCAGATGTGATGGGAATACACTGTCTAATCAATTGGAAAGAATTCCAGAGATCCTAAGACTATTTGATCCCTATTTCATGACTCCTCATCCACTCTCTTAATAGCACACTGATTCAGTCATACACTGATTGTGATCTTTGAGCTAAAGAAAATACAATGCATGTTTACATTACAACTTAAAGTTTCCATTAACTGGAAGCTGCAACCTTTTTTTTTTTTTTTCATATTATGACGCAGTTCCTAGCGAAACAAAATTAAATGAGAAAACAATGGGTGTGGCTTGTATTTTCTACTGCAAGCTGAATGGATGTAGTAAAGTAGGCATTTTATTCAAAACAATTGGGTAAAGGGTTTGGGGAGATTTATTACAACCTCACAGACACATCCTACTCACCATTTCTGATTGTTGTCAAAACACATTTCCTATACGTAATATGACAATTTAACTGAAAAAATTAGGAAGTCCATTTTCAGATTTTAATTAAAGATTAACCAGAGCCAGGAACACTTCCCAAAAAACATAATTTGAATGGCATCTGCGCTTATGTTAGTCTGTTTTTATTATTCCCGAGGTTTCCATAATCCTGGACCAGGCCGTATGCTGAGCAGCTGCTGTGTTGGTCATGGAGGAGTGGAGAGCATGAGACTGATTCCTGTAAGACCCCAGTGACAGATGAGTCGTCGCATTGATTCTGAAGGGCCAGCCTGTACACCAGACGGTGACCTCTCCCACCTGCAGCTTCTTCACGATGGATGTCCAGCTTTCTCTAGCCTCCAGCGCTTAGACTGCAGCTCTGCACAAGAAGTTTGGCCATAGGAGAAATGGTCGTGCCCAACTGAGCCTGGTTTCTCTCAAGGTTTTTTTCCTTCACTTTCGTCAATTGGTGAAGTTCGTTCTTCGCTGCTGTGGCCAATGGCTTGCAAGGTTTGGGACTTGTGGAGCTGCGAACTTTAGGAGATGGAAAACTTTTCAGAAACGCTGGATGAAACGCCAGTGTGGTAGTGGATCGTCTTCATTCTAAAACGCCATTTTAAAACTAAAACGTATTAGTGTAAATGGAGCCTTAGTCATTTAGTAGATGTTTTTGTTTAAATCGACTTACAACTGAGGAGGCATTCAGCGGTTCAACAAGAAGAAGCAATACACACAAGAAGTGCTAATTATACAAAGGAGCTGTTTGTGCTCTGAGAATTAAGTGCTAGAATTAGGAGGAGGGAGTGTTTTTATTTTTTAGAGAGAAAAGAGTGCTTCGACAGGTGGTTTGTCGAGCCCACTCACCTGTGTGAGTGTCAGTTAAAATGACAGATAGATGAAAGAGTGTTTTCTATGTGTTTTCTACAGGTTGTCATGTAGTGTGGTGGGGAGAGGGGAGACGAGGGGGAATGAGGGGGTCCTGGTTTTGTTCACAGGGGTTAAGGTGATCATAGAAGAGATGGGTTTTTAGTTGTAATTTGAATGATACTAGTGAATCAGCAATCCATGTGTGAAAGGGAAGATAGTTCTTCTCAAACAAAAGTTGACATATTAGAATATTAGAAGTGTTAAAGTAACTATCATTAAATCTAAATAATCAAATGTAGGCCTCACAGTGGTGCAGTGGGTAGCACGTTTGCCTCACAGCAAGAAGGTTGCTGGTTCGAGCCTCGGCTGGGTCAGTTGGCGTTTCTGTGTGGAGTTTGCATGTTCTCCCTGTGTTGGCGTGGGTTTCCTCCGGGTGCTCCGGTTTCCCCCACAAGTCCAAAGACATGCATGAATTGGGTAGACTAAATTGTCTGTAGTGTATGAGTGTGAATGGGTGTGTATGAATGTTTCCCAGAGATGGGTTGCAGCTGGAAGGGCATCCGCTGCATAAAACATATGCTAGATGAGTTGGTGGTTCATTCCGCTGTGGCGACCCCAGATTAATAAAGGGACTAAGCCGAAATGAAAATGAATGAATGAATAAATTGTCGGTAGTGTATGAGTGTGAATGGGTGTGTATATGGATTTTTCCCAGAGATGGGTTGCAGCTGGAAGGGCATCCACTGCGTAAAAACATATGCTGGATAAGTTGGCGGTTCATTCTGCTGTGGCGACCCCAGATTAATATAAAGGGACTAAGTCCAAATGAAAATGAAAATGAATGAATGAATGAATAATCAACTGTATAGGTACATTTTATGCTAATTGCATGCCTAACAGAACACTCTCGCAACTACACAGCAACTGATTAACACATAAAAGGCCAAATGTCAAAGAAATACATGTTATTTTTATGCAGTTTTTTTGCACAACACCAAATAAACACCACAAAACCCCTTAATGATGCTCTTAATTTGTAATCGAATACATTTGCCTCACTTTTCTATCTCCATATGGACAACTTTTCCGGTGTGGTCAGTTTGCTCTGTAGCCCACTTTTTTGTACAGTGTGATGCAGAGCGCTCAGGTTCGAATACAGTGAAGCACAGTTTCACAAAAGAGATCAAAGCAATGTAAAATCAAGGTAAAACTATGTGGTCACAGTACACTTTTCTCTTTTCTTGCTTGTTTTCACTATTAGTTTGGTTTGTGAAGGTGCAAGATGCTGCCCTAGGCGATGCCCATGTCTAAATCTACCACAAGTTTCAGTAATACATTTCTAACATTTATAATGTGTTTAAAAATAATTCTCAGAATTCTCTATACTTCGACTTCAGCAAATATTTAACATCATTGCATACTTTTCAAATTATGACTAAGAAGAACATTTATTTTAGATGTGCTGTACTTGGGAATATTTACGATTCTGCACACGGGGCAAAATTTTGGGTCAATTGTGTCGCACAGTGTGCCAAACACACTGAACTGTGTGGCTGAATCAGTGAAGGTGAGAGAGGCTGGAATGAGCCATCACGCAAACACAACCAGAGGAGTTCAAGAGATAGAAAAACACTCTCATTTCAAGAAAAATAAGAAATAACATATGCACAACACTGGACTTTGTCTGTGAGAACATACACAAACCAACCCAAGGGGAAAAAACACAAATAAGAGATCTGTAATTGTTTCTCTCAGACAGAAATGGATAGCAGATGAAGACGTCTGTTTAAATCTCTTGCTTTACAGATGGTTTTACAAAAAAAAGCTCATGTCTACCATAGAGTATTCAAAGAGAAATTATTTGAGCATATGATGGGAGGTAAGATATATTTCATGGCCCATACTCTTACAGCTCTCTTACGGTTTATTGTTTTTATTTATTTATTTTCACAAAGTTGTTATTTAAGTGAGACCAATGAGTTGTCCAATTGCTGGGTAATGAAAGAAACTGTGTTTTTCACAGGGTCCATCTTTCATTCAGCAAGAAGGGGACACAGAATACATTGAGGGTTTTTTTCTGGGCGTTCTGCCACTGGCATGTTCAGTGGGGGTTTCACACAATTACACTGGAGCTGTACAAAAGATCCTGGGCAGGATCTGTGTTTAGAGGCCAAGAGGAACCTGTCAGGATCCTAGATAAGTGAAAAAGTAGCACAGAACATCTCACTTTAGACACTCAGATTTAGTAAACAAAAAATGAAGAGAGAAAAAATGCAAATGTAAATTTTCTTGGTTTTGATGTTCACATATCAACACCTCTTACTTATTAACACCTTCACTCAACTCCATTAATGGTAGAAATATTTAGACATGAACATGATGTACGTAATTCATAGTTCATGTATATATCCTTTTTGTAAAAAACAACATAAGTATTTAAAGCATACTTGGCCCCTTTTAATAACAAATTAGTATGACAGTTAATCATTATTCATAATGTTGTGTCTATAGTAATAATAAATAAAACATTAAAAGGCTGCTACACTGTGAATATATTAATGTCCAAAGTAGAAGACATATAAATATGTGGACAATACAGTTTTGCATACAATTTTTCTTTTGAATCAATCACTATTTTTCTAATCTCTGAAATACTGTACAGTTATATGTATTATTTAAATCTTTTTTTCTTTTTTTTTATTCTTTTTTAGACCCTGGATTACAAAAATTGTGTTAAGGTCAATTTTACCAAGGGAAGTTTACCATATAAAGTTCTTTGTTATAAAAGGATAATATTTGGCTGAGATACAACTAAATAAAAATCTGGAATCTTAAAAAACAACAACAAAAAAACAAGAGATGTTCTATATATTTACAGTAGGAAATTTACAATATATCTTCATGGAACATGTCCATTACTTATTATTAATATTCTTTATCATAAAATAAATATTGATACTTTTGACCGATCCCATGTATTTTTAGCTATTGTTAAAAGCATAACTGACTAACATAAGACTAGCTTTGTGGTCCAGGGTTACAAATATTAATTCATTCATTCATTTTCTTTTCAGACATCCATACATCCAAACATCCATACACACTCAGTCACATACATACACTAAGGCCAATTTAGCTCACCCAATTCACCTATAGTGCATGTCTTTGGACTTGAGGAAACCCACGCAAACACGGGGAGAACATGCAAACTCCACACAGAAATGCCAACTGACCCAGCCGAGGCTCGAACCAGCGACCTTTTTGCTGTGAGGCGATCGTGCTACCCACTGCGCCACCGCGTCGCCCCACAAATATTAATTGTAAATTGTAATTTTATATATATATAATTATATATATATATATATATATCTTCATCTTAATATTTAATTCTCATTAATACTTTTAATCAACATTTAATTTATTTAATTATAAATTCATAAGAACACGGTGCAGGAAAAGCAACAATTAAAATGTTCTCTTCAATTTTGGCAATAAAAAGAAAAAATAAATACTGACATGAAATGTAAATAATGTACAATTTCCCTGGCTTAAAAAAACTAACATAGGGCACATTAGCATGAACCCACAATCCCATAAAACTGTCTATGACAGTGGAAAATTCATTGAATGATCTACTGACGATGTGCAAATTAAAGAGCACAGACATTTCCACGATGAGCAACATCAACTGCCAAACTGCAACAAATTGAAAGTAATGTGGCTTAGTAATTATGATGTTTAGATAACATTTTCTACTGGCATTCCAAATAAATCAACCCTTCTACCATATATCTGTTCTCTGTTGTGCCTCTTCCTTGCAGCATGCATTAGAAAGTGCAAGATGGGTTAAGACATCCATTTTTTGGTCAAATATATAATGATGTAAATACCAATAAATTGGTGTTTAATAAATTATGTTCCATGAATAATAAAACAAATCTTTCATCTGAAAGGGAAGCTCCTACAAATAACCATTTATGCCTTTTCTTTGAAATTTGTTCACTGTGTGTCTTAGTACATCAGCAGCAGCTGACCTGACAAGGAAGGCATTGGTGAAAAAAGTCATTTTTCATGACGTAAATACCAATAAATTGGCAAATTCAAACCCTAGGAAATTACGTTCCATGAATAATAAAATTAATCTATCATCTGAAAGAGAAGCTCCTACAAATAACTATTTATGCCTTTTCTTAGAAATGTGTTCACTGTGTGTCTTAGTACATCAGCAGCAGCTTTTAATGCCTAAAAAGGATGTCCTAATGACAGTATTAGAACCAAATATATAATTAATGTTCTGTAAAATTAGGCAAGGCAAGGCAAGGCAAGTTTATTTATATAGCACATTTCATACACAGTGGTAATTCAAAGTGCTTTACATAAACAGGAATAAAAGAGACAAGTATAAAAAAATAAAAACAAATAATATGAAAACAGATAAAAACAGATTAAAATGTGTTAAAACAGGTTATAAAAGAATGAAAAAGAAAAGAAATTAATTAATTTATGTGTAAATTATGTCTAAAACATGGCAAAAGAGTGAATGCCCCATAAAAAAAACAGCTAATTAGGAGTTTAAATGCATTCATGAATGTCTATGAATCCTCAAATGCTTATGCTCAAATGCAAGTGGTCAGATCAATAAAACATATTCCACTACTTATTCAATAAACACATAATTCAGTCAGGTGTAAAACTACCACCAGAATGGGGGAAATAGATAAATAGATACTCGGCATAGATAGATCGTTTTAAAACATCCTTAAAGGGAACCAAAAACACTGTCAAAACATTCCATGCGACACATTCAGTGGTTCAACTGTAATCATACAAAGCTCCAAGAACACTTTTGTGTGAATAAAAAACTATAAAAACAACGTAGTTTGCCAATGATTTTTTTTTTCTCATCAGGTCATTAGGGTGCAAGTACATGCAGTATGACATAATGCCATTAGAGTCAGCACTGCAACACAGTAAATGTGTACCCTGACCTGACAATAACAGTTTTCTGGCAAAGTATTCTTGTAGATTCTCATGGAATCCCACATATCAGGATATATGTGCATATATGAAACCTATATGCAGTATATATGCACATATATGAAAATTTATACGCTGCATATATGCATATATATGCCACATATAGGCAAAATTGAGGTGCATATATGTGCATATACAGGCCATGTAGGTCTCCTGTATTGCTTCTTTATATCCACATATAAGCCCTATATGTACATACAAGATATGTATCCTATATAGCTCATATCTCACTTTGGCAACTGTCATACATGATGCCTAGCTCATATTTTCTATTATCAAGCAATAACTAAGAACTAAAAAAAAAAAAGCAAAAAAGTTATGTATGTGTGAACACTTGAAATTGGTATCACTTGTAATTGGCATGTTATGGAATTTAACTATGGAAAATAAGTGGCATATATGCACATATAATATAGGAAAACGGACAATTCTATATATGTCACATATATTCAAAAACCTATATCAAAACCTATATTAAAACATATATGTTTATATAGGTTCTTTTCGTGTGGGATGTTTTGACAATGTTTTTGATTCCTTTTCTAGACTTTGAACATCTCGGGGCCATTCCTGTTTATGGAGGATGAGGAAGCTCTCTGATTAAACTCATCATGGAGTAAATTTGGTAATATGTAGAGGTAACAGAAGCACAAAATGTCATGAATATAGAGAGCCTTATGGTGGGTAAAGTGATGCATCCAGCTGGGTAACCTCAGTATCTGACGACTGGCTGATCCACAGAGACACAACACACAATTAAATTTAGATGTTTTTTAGCCAACTCTCTTATGAATGTTCTCTTATGATTGTAACATCTGTCTGACTGCAGTTTCTAGGTCAAATGTACACTACAGGGCAGTATGAGGCAACAACTTTTGTTTCTTTTCACACTAATGAGAGTTTAAAGGACATATTATCATTGAATAAAAGATTCTATTCATGCAGTTTTTTGCACAACACCAAATAAACACCACACTACTTGTGATGCACAGTGCTCTGGTTCAAGTCCAGAGAAAGAGATGAAAACAATGCAAAATCAAGGTAAAGCCATGAGGTTGCACTGCACTTTTCTCTTACATTTGCTTTTAAAACACTATTTGTTTGCGTTTAAGGATGTAGGGTCTGTCTTTAGGGTCTTATCTGTATGACAAGGGCAGCCTTCTCATGGACGAGTACAAGAAATGTGTGTATCTGAAATGTATAACAAAAAGTACCCTATGTAATATATTTTAAATTCGCAAAAGTACTCTATAGGGGATTTGGTCTGACATGCAACAAAAACACCTAAAACAATGTTTTGTTTTTTTGCATAAATGTAAGCCGAGGCACATATTAAGCCTTGGTTGTACTTTAAATATTGGTAAAAGAATGAATGAACTTCAACAGGGACTGATAAACTGTTTAAAGACTGCCAAAAGAGTTATCTAGATGAAGTGATGGCCGTGGCAAGCAGGTTTGTGCTCATAATTTAGTATGTTGATGGAAACCACAGGCTCTTTGATTTACCACAGCTCAATGATTATTTTGGAGCTCTAGTTACATTGCTTAAAAGAAAAATCCCTCTTATCTGGCATTATCAGAGTGCTGCATTCTGGAATAAAAACTAATATAGCAGACATGTTCACACTTTATAAAGAGACCAATAAAGTCAAACATTATACAGTGGGAAAAGATACATTCATTCAATTTGATTTCAAGTGTATACAGGCCTGAAAATAAAACTGTTATATCAGAGTAAAACAAGTGTCATTTACATAAAGGGGTAGTTCACACAAAACCTGAAAATTCTGTCATTCATTCATTCATTTCCTTTTCGGCTTAGTCCCTTTATTAATCTGGGGTCGCCACAGCGGAATGAAGCGCCAACATATCCAGCATATGTTTTACGCAGCGGATGCCCTTCCAAATGCAACCCATCTCTGGGAAACATCCACACACACTCATTCACACTCATACACTATGGACAATTTAGCCTACCCAATTCACCTGTACCGCATGTCTTTGGACTTGTGGGGGAAACCGGAGCACACGGAGGAAACCCACGCAAACACGGGGAGAACATGCAAACTCCACACAGAAATGCCAACTGACCCAGCCGAGGCTCGAACCAGCGACCTTCTTGTTGTGAGGCGATCGTGCTACTCACTGCGCCACTGTGCTGCCCGAAAATTCTGTCATAATTTTCTAAATTATGACAGAAAAAAAATGAAAGAAAATTAAAGATAGCTGAAAAGCTGTAACCATTGACTTACATTGTATTTGTTTTTCCTACTACTGGTTACTAGTTTTCAGTTTTCTTCAAAATATCTTCTTTTGTGTATAAAGAAATGGAGAAACTCATAAAGATTTGAAGGTGAGCAAATAGTGAGTAAATTGTCATTTTTGAGTGAACTATCCCTTTTAAGTACATTTTAATAATAACTAAAGTACTTTGTATAAGTGATTTTGTTTTGGGGAAATAAAATGTATTTGATAATTAATAAAGTTATAATCGAACCAGAAATATACTTTGAAGAAAAACTCATATGTTTGTCAGTGACCAATTAGAATGTTTATTATTATTTTTATATTGGTCCAAATTATTTTATTTATCCAGTATTGAGTTTTTTTTGTTACACTCAGAATTCAAGCCCTGGTTTGCTGATGTTAATGAACACTTCCCCAAGGACTCCTAGGTCAATGAGCCCTTCAATTAAAAGCTTAAGAATGTGGCGTATCTGTGAACATGAGCTCACTTCAAACAGATGCATACAGATAATACCTAACAAATATTTCCCGGAGCATGGAATCAAGAGGTTTTGGATACTGTTGCATATGATAAAATATGCAGCACTGCCCAAATATGCAGCCGTCATATCTATTAGCAATTTGCTTTGAAAGGTCCTTAAAGAACCATGTTGCCACATTGACCTCCACCTGCGTGATCTTTGACCTCATATGACCCCTCATCTGTTGCCACTTACTAATCCCGTCACACACTACGCTACAGACTCAGTGACTCTAGCATGAAAATGCATTACAAAGAAATGTATTGGTTCTTACAACAAACTATTTTACAACCATTCCCTACAGTGTTTCCTTCCAAAGTTGCTAATTTAACTGGAATACTGGCTAAATTATGTGTGAATAAAGACACATTGGTTAATTCCTTGAAAACTGACACAAATTCTTAATAATAAAAAAAAGTCCTTTTATGCATATGGCAAATGCAATATGCAAAAATTTGTATAAACATTTCTGGAAACATAGAAACTACTGTCAGGCTTCAGAGTTCAGACACAGGGCTCTCTTTTTCACTGCATAAAATATACACTATGTTGAAGTAATGAACATCTGTAAATGCTTGTATGTAATGGCCACAATATAAATATCCTTTTCAGTGACGACACAATATAAGAGTTTTGAGGATAAACGTGATGATTTTGAAAATGAAATATCATTAGCTTGTTAAATAGCTTAATAATAACCACAATATTTAGAAATGTAACGTTTCTTCTGTCTTCTGTCATGCAAAAATAGTCTAATCAATGCAAGCTAACCAAGTATTTTGATTGCACATGGTCATTATTTATTTTTTAGGCTACTTAACTTGTATCTGATTTATTGACGTGTTTGAGTAAATCAGTCTAGTTTTTATGATAGCCACAAACAATTTCATGGTTTTTTTTGTGTTGTTGCTGTCCTGTATTACTCTAAATCACCCAACAAATAGTACACATAAGTTGATATGAAATAATCATTTGTCAGCACCATTATGGAGCACTAAACTCTAAATACATATGTAATTTATGTGTCACTCATTCTCAGTACTGGTGGTCAGACAGAAAGTGCAAGACTCACAGGTTAATACATACATGAGTTTCTAGCAAATGTATCTAGCTATCACTCAACATGAATAAAACATAAAGATGAAATTTCTAGGGATATGAATGGGCTTGTAAAACCATTTCTGGAGATTCTTTGCACTTACCTATGCCGCATACATTCTATATAGATATCAAAGAACAATTTAACATAATGTATCAATATATTTAAGGTATGACGTGTATTTTTAACTTAACCAATTACCAGTATTTGTTGCCTTACGAAAAAAAAGTGTATACAGCCATGAACCTATATGCATTTAAAATGGACTGTATGCTCTCTTTTTTGTATTTAATAAAGATAAATGTTGTTATATTATTATAACAATGAAGACAATGCTGTGTTATTTTACATTTGACTATTTAATTTATGTACCTGAATACTTCTTGACAGAAAATCATAAAGCAATGCAATTTGTTTATAATTTTCATACATGATTCACTCCCCTATCTCAATGATCTGAATGAATAAAATCTTTCCAAATCCATCTGGTAAAACTGTATATGCATCGCAATATATATCTCTGAAAAACAAAATATCGCAATGACAGATATGTCCAATATCGTGCAGCACTATTCTAAAGCAACTGGCTGCTGGATAACAATCTTATCTGCACTGGATGAAGTGCTAAAGCTAGGTCTGCTGGGACTTAGTGATGCTGTCTTATGTTGGTCTGATGTGTTTCTGATAATATTAGAACAGAGCTCAGGTCTAAACATAGACAGAGTCTGTCACTCCAGAAGCAGGTCCTGATACAGCTCGTGTTACACCAGCGCTATTTCAGATATACGCAATTCTGCATTTTAGCTCATCTCTCAGTCCCACAGGCAGGGAAAGTGAAGAGAAAGGGGTTGATTAGAAAGAAAACTAAGACTAGTAAAAGCACTTGTAAGAAGCCCACCTTCTTCAAAGGCATATTACTCTTGTAATAAGAATGTTACACAATAAGAAAATCAGCATTTGTACTATTCTGCTCTACACTTGCCAATGAAGACTAGTCATATATTACTTGTATACTGATCATTAATTAGTCAGAGATACTCATCAGTTGATTCAAAAATCCAATCTTGTGAACTTTAGGAAACCAAAATTGTTTGACCACCCATAAAGACCAACGTGGGCTTATTCTTAGCCTTAGACATCATGTCTGTGGACAGCTGTGATGCATAACATACACAAAACATTTAACACTTTCAATGCTCTCATCTGATGTGTCGAATTCTGCAGCATTTCTGGGAGATGTACTGTATGTCGCATTCCTTAACAGCCTGCGTGGAAAAAAAAGCTTTTTTCACCAAATCCCTTAATGGAACTGTGACAATAAGTGCATATCAGGGTAAACTGAATGCTGGATTGTAAAATGATCACAATACTCACTGTTTTGAAGCACTTAGTGGAAATGTATAATACTGGCTGAACATTGGTCTCTTATTGTAGGGACACTGAATTCAACAATAAATACAAAAAGTACTATGAACTACAGACTTTCTGCCATCAGTCTGAAGTTTTAGCTACAAAAGACTTACCTCACCTAAAGCAAACACAACTTTTCACACCAAACTGTCATCAAAGAACTAGCAGGCATAAAAGTTGACCATGTTGTCACCTCACATCACCTGTGTCTGGGCCAAAAGGTTGCACTAGAAAAGACAGCAATGGCTGTAGCTATTGGCAAGCTAGAACATAAGTTCTGTTGTATAGGCCAGGACACACCAAGCTGACAGTTGGCCATTGGGCATTGTCAGGATGTCAGGTTAGTTTGTTTGGTGTCTTACACACGTCGCCTCTCATTGGGCTCACATTGGAGGGAGTTTGCCTGATTCAGCATGTAGAGGGCTCTGGTTTGTTGTTTAGCAAAAACAAAAGTAAAACCAAGCAAATGATGCAAGTCAACAGGGAACACAAAGAGGTGGGCTGCCATATCTTTGCATTTCTTAAATATTTGCAAATGATATGAATTATCCGATTATTAGACATATTTGCACAAGCAAATCCCTCAGTGATGTGCACGAAGAACTGTTAAAATGGTACATAAATGCTGCTTTGTTCACGGGTTATATGTGTGAATCAAAAGTACATATTTTCCTCATTGAATGACATTACAGATTACTGCCACCTGTTGGTATGAAAAGCTGCAAAATGTATGTTGTCATTTCAGTCGGCTATTGTCTGTTTGGTGTGTTCACACACAGCTTTTTGGTCCAGATGACAGCTGACATGAGACAGCAACTCTGTTGGTTTTCATTGTGGTCAGTTCTTCAATGTCAGCTTGATGTGTCCAAGGCTTTAAGCAAACACAACATTTCTCACCTTGTTTGTCCTTAAAACCCACAATACACCAAACTGTCATCACTGGTCCAAAAGTTTGCACTAAAAAGGACAGTAATGACTGAAGCTATTGGCAAAGTGGAATATAAGTACTTCCTGCATCACAGGAAATAGTTGTCTACTGTATATTAGAAGGTGACAGTAGTAAACAAACCAAAAAATGTTCCTGCTTACCATTAGAATGTAAATCAGAGAGCCATATAATTATTCAAATATTTGCATATTGGAATGCTCAGGTAAAGATATTGCCACACTGACAAAGTTTATGTAACATTTCACATGCAAAATGGCTGATCTATATTACAAGAATTGGAATATCTAGAGTAGAATATCTAAGAATATAATAATAATAATAATAATAATTATTATTATTATTTTATTGTTATTATTGTTGTTGTTGTTGTTGTTGTTGTTATTCATTCATTCATTTTCTTTTCAACTTAGTCCCTTTATTAATCCGGGGTCGCCACACATGTTTTACGCAGCGGATGCCCTTCCAGCTGCAACCCATCACTGGGAAACATTCATACACACTCATTCACACACATACACTACGGACAATTTAGCTTACCCAATTCACCTATAGCGCATGTTTTTTTTGGACTGTGGGGGAAACCGGAGCACCCGGAGGAAACCCACGCGAACACGGGGAGAACATGCAAACTCCACACAGAAATGCCAGCTGACCCAGCTGGGGCTCGAACCAGCGACCTTCTTGCTATGAGGTGATTGTGCTACCCACTGCTGCCGTTGTTGTTGTTATTATTATTATTACTATTATTATTATTATTATTATTATTAGTGTAATTTTACACCTTTGATTTAAAAAAGGTGTTGTCACCTTTGATCAAGTGGCAGAAAGTAGCGTGGAAAGAGGGAAGGGACTGCATTAAAAGAACAGTTTCATTATGTGCACAGAGGCAGCTATTCTGCACACTAGTAATGCAAACCATTGAAATCAAAACAACAGCCAACTGCACTCAGACTTCAGCTCTTTTTGCATCGTGTCGTGGGGAACTGTAAAAGAGCACTTACAACTCATGCCCCTAAACAATGACAATAAGGCATGATAGAGAAATCAGAAGAACAGATACTTTGCATGCATAATAATGATCAGATATCTTATAATAGTGTGTTGTGATTGGATTAAACCAGATTATGTATGTGTGTACTTTCCAGTGATGGCGGCCAATCAACACGCCAAATGAATGCATATACATCATATTTCATGAGTCATCCTGACAAAGCTTCAATTTAGTTTTTCAAACTGGAAGGACAAATTTGCTCAGAAAAATGCAAAATTAACCCATTTTCACTTGCTTATTACATTGATGAGTCCTTTTACTGTTTTCAGCAATGTGTCACTTATATAGGTTTGAATTTATCAACAAAAAAATGAATTTCAAGACCCTTTGAATGTGAGAACAACAACAACATAGCTTTTCGAGGGTTTTGACCATTCTTTTTTCTTTGGCTTAGTACCCTTATTTATCAGGGGTCGCCACAGTGGAATGAACTGCCAAATATTCCAGCATATGTTTTACTTACTGAGAAACAGTACTGGGAAACACCCATACACTCTCACATTCACACACACACTCATACACTACAGCCAATTTTGTTCATCCAATTCACTTATAGCCCATGTCTATGGACTGTGGGAGAAACCGGAGCACCCGGAGGAAACCCATGAGAACACGTGGAGACTCCACACAGAAATGCCAACTGGCCCAGCCAGGACTTCTTGCTGTGAGGCGACAGTGCTAACCGCTGAGCCACCGTGCCACTGAGTTTTAACCTAACATTATTTTAGGGTTTAGACGTTTAAACATACATACTGTAGGTACTTGCAAAACAAAATCTTGATAGGTTTGTATAATACACACTGATGTCAATGAATGCAGCATTAATTATCTATTTAAGTATGACAATATGCTTTTTGCAAACAACTTTTAAAGCAACTGAAAAAAAATCTAACCTCAAATGACAGCTGGTGTGAATTGTTTTTGCACATCTGACAGCATTTGACGTGCATGTTTATTGACGCTTCATGAATTTTACACTAAAAGGAAGAAAAGTCAATCTAGCTCAAAGTCTCTTTGGACACTGCTTGGGTTTGGACACTGTATAAAACAGCTGCTATCTTTGAAATCATTCTCTCTATTGTACACTTTTGCATGTGCACTCTCTGGCTCATGTATACACAGATGTTCGCTCTGACATTATATCCAGCACTCTAACACCTGCTCAACCATAATCACTACCATACTACCACAAGTCAAAAATCTTTCATGGCCCAGATGACCACAGGCTCTCCATATGTTTTTTTTTTCTCACAAGGCCGCCTTCTGACCATAGTTGACCTTTGCCATATAAATACTGTATTGCCATTTAACTACACATAATAGAAAAATAAATTGAGACAGCATAAATACACACACATTAACTCCTGTAGACACATCTAACTAGAGAAATATGGTGAACAGAAAGGCTGAACAATAGACAGCTATAGCATTGATGAGGGCTTGTATGAGGGATTAAAAAATGTTTTCAACTTTACATTAAATCAAACCATTTTATTTTTGGAGAAAAACGCAGACAGTTGACAAGGATGAATCTTTCTAAATAATAAGTTTGCTGAGTTATTAACAAGGTAAAAAGCTCTTCTCGTTAATAACTCAGCAAACTTATGATCTTCTCTATAAGAGCTTTTTACCTTGCTAATAACTCAGCAAACTTAACATCTTCTCTATAAGAGCTTTTTACCTTGCTAATAACTCAGCAAACTTATTATATTCTCTAGAATAGCTTTTTACCTTGTTAATAACTCAGCAAACTTATTATATTCTCTAG
>CAIGQW010001850.1:5528296-5551660 GCA_903798125.1 Danio choprae | reverse complement strand
ACACACACACACACACACACACACACACACACACACACACACACACACACACACACACACACACACACACACACACACACACACACACACACTTACATAAGTTTACATTAGAACACTCCAGATTAATTTCTTGAAAGTATATGCCTATTTATGTAAATTACAGCACCAAACAGCAATGCCAAGTGCATAAAATAAAAAAGAAAGGAAGCTTGTGTAATAGAATTGCATTATATATTAAATCTTTCACTTGTAATTGCTTTTTTTTTGCAATTATAAGTGACATTCAAACAATTCGATAATGTGTATTCTTATATTCGCAGTTAATACCCCTAATTCCTTCATCTCAGTACAGTCTTGCAGGGCTGTGCATCCCTTTTGTGTAGTCACTTTTGCATAAGTACCTTAAGCAGGAAGATGTTTGACAACACAGAGGTTTTGAGTCTCAATGAGCTAAGGTTCAGACAGGTAACTCTAGATGGCGCTGAGAGCAGTTCAACGTCACATAATAGATGGCTCAAACTGCTGTTTTCTATAGTATCTGGCTGCAGACTTGCACATCCAAGCTGAC
Organism: Danio choprae; assembly: GCA_903798125.1. Classification (NCBI taxonomy): domain Eukaryota; kingdom Metazoa; phylum Chordata; class Actinopteri; order Cypriniformes; family Danionidae; genus Danio; species Danio choprae. The sequence continues at coordinate 5,551,092 of CAIGQW010001850.1, read as the reverse complement.
ACATGCAGTCTCAGACACATGCACTCAATAGAGCTAGTGACGTAGCTGTGAAGGGTAGTGATATAGATGGGGTTAGGTGTACACATTTAAGCACTTGACAATGACAGGGTAGTTATTGTGTAATTATTATATATATATATTTTTGTTTACAACCAAAAAAAAAATTAATTAATGAAAATAAAGACCAAAAATACCCACTATTGGAAATCAAATGAACAATATAAAATAGTATGTGTAACCCTCGCCGGTCCTACACCACCCAACCTGCTCCGGACTGGGACCGAAGCTGCAACTCTCCGCATGAGAGTCGGTTGCTCTAACAAGGAGGCTAAAGACCATGGCATCTAGCCAACCTTTTCAGGTTCAGAGGAGTGAGGTTTACCTGCACAGCACTTTACTAGCTGGCCTCTGTTACATATGCATAAATTGTATATCATCATCTTATTTAAACTTAAACTTAAACTTATTTAGACAATACATTTAATAGCTCATTTCTAATAACATTTATTTTGTCTTTGTTCAGATCTACCCTTTAGCCCTTACCCTTACCCCTACCCCTTGTTTTATGCGTTCACATGAAGGTATAGGGGTGTCCCAATGTTCTATGCTTGGAGGCATAGGATAGGATAGGCACACTACAAACGAAGAGGTATGAAAGTTTTGACAGTGATAAATAAGGGACTAAGGGTTTGGACCCGTGATAAATAAGGGACTAAGCTGAAAGAAAATGAATGAATGAATGAATGAATGAATGAATGATGCTGTTAATGTGTTATGATCTTCATAGAAACTTTTGAAAAATGCAAAATTTCGCTAACGATAGTCCCTTAATAACAGTTGCAAAATATAGTCCCTTTATTAATCTGGGGTCGCCACAGCGGAATGAACCGCCAACTTATCCAGCATATGTTTTACGCAGCAGATGCACTTCCAGCTGCAACCCATCACTAGGAAACATTCACACACTCTCATTCACACACATACACTATGGACAATTTAGCCTACCCAATTCACCTATACCGCATGTCTTTGGACTTGTGGGGGAAACCGGAGCACCCGGAGGAAACCCACGCCAACACGGGGAGAACATGCAAACTCCACACAGAAATGCCAACTGACCCAGCCGAGGCTCGAACCAGCGACCTTCTTGCTGTGAGGCGAATGTGCTACCCACGGCGCCACCGTGAGGCCCAAAATATTACACAACCTATTTTAAATTTTTAAACTTGATGAGTCTGTATGTCAGAAAAGACGTATTACAGCATGTCTGGTATGTTGTTTTTTTTGCAGTTACATCAATGAATATGAGCACTGTAAATACAAAGTATTGTTTCATGCATCTTGCAACAGGTTTGTATGCAAGATGCACCACATTGCCTTTTGTTGACACTAAAGAGCAGTGAGCTGCACTTTTTAAGTTACTAGGCAACCACTGTAGCAACAGTCTACGTCACAGTGCGGCTGATCTCAAAATCTCTGAGATCTGGATCATTTAATGTCAGGAAAAAAAGAGACTTGTTGTGTTTATATTGCTCCAACATGACTGGACACACTATATTTACCCATAGCTCTGTCCAAACAGCATCCAGAAGTTGATTTTGCATGATAGGAGTCCTATAAACATCAGCTAGGCTACTTTGACTCTTTCATTGAAGTGATTTTCAAATTGGAGACTTAAAACTTGTAGTGAAGTCATTTTCACTTTAAGGTATCTGTACTCTTACTCAATATGGTTGCTTTTAAATTTCGGGAAATCAAGGTCAATGACAGTGAAATTCTGCAGCTAAATGTCATCAATATTATTATCCAAATACTCAGAATTATCATAAATTGTTATCCAGACTTTTGTATATTCCAGTGTTCCAGTAAATGAAGAGAAGCCATGTTGTTCACAAGATCAGTGTAAGTACCCCCAAGGCTCAGTATTTGGAAATAAACTAAACACGTTTAAATACTGAACCAAAAACCTCCACATTAAATAACCACTGTTTTCAATGGTTGCTCTGTCAAGTCTTCACTAGCTATGTTTCTATTCACCTGTTTTTATACGCAATTTGAATTATTGCATTAAAAAAATGCTTGATGGAAATGACAAGATGTGCATAAAAAACTTATGCACGGAAGTGAGTAGGATAAACTTTTTATTTGATAAGAAAAAAAAACAGCTGTGGAAACCGTTTTATTGAATAAATTACTGTATGTGTATTAAAAAAGTCATGATTTTCTTATAAGAGATCATGTGATGTTAAAAATGGGTGCAATGGACATCAATAATTGACCAACCAGCGGTCCGACCATAATCACAATGGTTTAGTATTACTAAGATTATATTATTATTACATCCAGAACTGTCTTGAGGGTCTGCATTCCCAAAGAGCATCTCTCACCTCCAAAAGCCACCGCATGTTCATTGCATGTACTGTAGACATTGTCTTCTGAGGTTCAAGTCATTTAATATATAAGCAAAAGACTCATGCAGCTTTTCCTACCACAGTGAATTCCATTTGTCTTTCTGATGTATGGCGCCAGTTTATCAGGAAATGATGATTTTGTTCTCTTTGACTCATTGGATGGAAACACTGCATTATTTGCAAATCTTTTATGCAATACGCATTCCAGTTTTGTGCACACAATTAATTTGTATATTTGGTTGGAGACATAGCTATTGTCCTTGATTTGCTGTTCTCTGGGTGTACTGCAGTCTAATCATAATAATATTTAAAATGTTCAACTTGCTTACAATTGGAACTAGGCTATATATATATTATACACCCACGGACATTAACACTTGGCTTATAAATCTCAACAATGGTGAAAATCAACAAAAAGATTATTGTTGCAGTGCATTAGGTACCATAACTGAGTCAGTATAGTGCAAAACTGAAATATGCAAATGAGACAAAATACTTGATGTCTGTGATCTGTGAAAAAGTAACAGTGGCATCTAGTGGGTAAAAGGGAAAGGAAATTAAGTAAGGAATAAAAACCTAGACCAGGTTTTAAGGAGTATGTATAAATTAGGGCTGCACAATTTATGGTTTCAGCAGCAATATAGCAATGTCATCATTCGCATGCTGAGTCTGTATTATAATTAATCATTTTGCAAGTGTTTTTTGAGTCCTGTGACTGTATGATGATTTTAGCATAAGAAAGCATTTAGGTATAAGAAATTGTGCTTTGTGTTTTTAACTTTAATAACAATAAATTTTATTGACTTATTTTTACAACGAAGACTATGCAGTATTATTTTACATTAGATTATTCAAGTATAGCTGATTTCCGTTAGACTTTCCGGAAAACAGTAAAACACTGTTTATTTACTTTGTATATTTTTGTATTGAATTTTTTCACGCTTGTAGATTGTTTAATGAATTTTATGCAGATGCACTGCACTACAGAATCATCCCAATCAATCTAAAATAAGAAATTCTTTTCAAATAGATATTCAAGGTAGAATTGTATTCATATCACAACATATATTGCAAATAAAAAAATATTGCAATGCGGCAATGTTATATTTTTCTAATATCGCGCAGTCCTAGTATAAATGTATTATAATTTGTTTGGATCCATAGGAACAGGGATTATAAAAAATAAAAGAAGAAAGGGGACACCATAAACATTTGAATAAAGACTGCATTTCCCAGTGTCCTCATTTTAGAATGTATTAATTCATGTCTTTTCTTTTTTTATTCATTTGTTTTATTGATTATAATTTTATTTGATTATATGAGTTCATGTTTTCTTGCTGTTGTTTTTATATTTATTTATATTCATTTATTTTGCTATTTCATTATTATTATTGATTTGTTTATTTGGTTTATTTTGCCTCACCATTTTATAATGTCAAACACTGGCTAGGAATTAGACGATGCATGTTTGTAGATTGTTTGTCTCCCTAAAGATAAAGTTGCATGTCAAAATTATTAGCCCTTTTAAAAGTACATTTTTTAATTATTAGCCCATTCTTTTAAAACAGTAAATGATGTTTAACAGAGCAAAGGCATTTTCACAATATTTTCTATCATTTTTGTCTTTTATAGGGAAGGTCTTATTGTTTTATTTTGGCTGGAATAAAACATTTTTTAAATCAAATTTAAGATCAATATTATTAGCCCTTTTAAGAAATAATGTGATCATCATGGCAGACACAAAAGAAATTAATTAGAATTGAGTTAGTAAAACTATTATGTTAAATAATATTTTTAAAAATCTTCTCCATTAAATACCTAAGAAATATTTTTTTTTATTTAATTTCACAGTTAATAGTTTATATATATATTTTTTATCTATTTGACATGGTTTGAGCTGTCAATTGAAAAAAATGGTACGAAATATTTGACAATGTCAAAAATATGTATTCATTTGTTAAAGTGCATCATAAATATATGAGGATATGGCATGTTTGAGCTGTCTTAATTAAAAATAACTTGCACAGATGCATTTTAAAATGGACCCCCATCAGGGGTCGCCACAGCAGAATGAACCACACACTTATCCAGCATTTGTTTTACGCAGCGGATGCCCTTCCAGCTGCAACCCATCACTGGGAAACACACATACAGTCTCATTCACACACACACACTATGGACATGCGCATGTCTTTGGACTTGTGGAGAGGAAACCCACGCCAACTCGGAGAGGACATGCAAACTCCACACAGAAATGCCAACTGACTCAGCCGAGGCTCGAACCAGCAACCTTCTTGCTGTGAGGCGACTGCGCCACCACGGCACCCACAATTTCACATACTTAAGGAAAAAAAAATAAGTGGGAAAAATATGTTAATGAAAATATATGTTATAAATTTAGAGAAGCAGAGTAATTGTGTACATTGTATTCAGATAATTTGCATAACTTAATTGTTAACTAAAGAAGAAGACTACATTTGTGTAAAAAATGCACATGCTTAAGAAACAGTAAATTGAGTAAGAACATTAACAGTGCAATAGAAGAATAATACAGAAGAAAAAATACTTATTTACATTTATTCTCTTTATACTTCATCTAGTTCTATTTCTGTGAGAAACCTTTACAATGACTTTAACAAGACAGACATCAAACGAAACAAGTTTAATGTAATGACTTCAATGTACATTAGGCGGCAGTAATGATCTACAGCGGCGAGCTGTGCTTAAACAAGAAGAAGAACCTTGAGCATTAGCAAAAGATGAGTGTTTATCACATCCATTAACACCGTAGAAAATTAGTTATAGGACCGCCACATTTCAATACATTTTAGTACGACATTTTAAACATGGACGAGTGGACAAATCGAGTAAACATATCGTCTTAGTCATGTACTCATGATGTGACGCGATTGTTATTGGGAGGTAGGTAAGATTGTGTAGGGACATTTTACTTTTAATTATTAATAATAGCTGTCAGTCTCGCTTTCAGTTATAGATGATTATTTTGAGATTATATTACGCAACAAACATAAATGCGTGTAGATGTTTTTGCTCTCTTTGTTTCTCTAACTTGTCATTCTATACAATTGCTCACATTGTTTACACGGTAATTGACTTAACGCAAAGCTTCTGTTTTGAATTCTGAAAAGCTTCAAATCATATGACACACTTGTTTTAAACTATCTGGAATACTAATGCTTATTTCGATAATTTTTCTAAAACCATTTAAAATATAAACAATTTTGTAACCATTAAAAACATATATTACAGGCCAGTGGACCTACAGGACAGAGTTTGAAGAACCCTCCCGTAGGACTGTAAAATGAGTTTTGTATAGACCTGCTTTATTTAAAATCCCCTGTCTAAGACTCACAGTCTTAGGCCAAAGGCTGTATCAACAATGCTGAGGTGGTTTTCCGCAGAGGAGTCCGGCTCAGCTCATGAAGTGGGTATTTAACATTCTTTTTGAATGTCTAAGAGAGAACTGCAATCTTTAAATCAAAAAGTATTAGTATTTAAAAGTGGCATGTCAGTGTTTTTTCTTTAGTTTGTGATTAGCTGTGTAATAAGTAGGCCCACACATAATCTGCAGAATTCCACAGATTTTTAGCCCATTAATGAGACTATTTATGTACTTCTGTATATGTGTGTAAATAAATAAATACACACACACACACACACATATTTTTTAAAATAATATTACATATTTTAATATATAGTTTAATAATATTATTTGCAGTTAATCTTAGTAGATATATTATATAAGATACCTGCTTTATTTGCTTTATTTACCAAACAAGTGGTTCTAATTGGATTTTTATTGCAAACCTTAAATAAAAGTTTTTTTATTTCATGTTTTAAGTTTTTAGGTTAATTGGATAAACTAAATTGGCCATAATGTGTGAGTGTGTGAGTGAGTGAGTGAATGAGAGAGTGTGTGGGTGTACAACATTTGCCAGAGTAATTGGTGGTTTATTCTGCTATGGCTACCCCTGATAAAGCAGGGAATAAGCAGAAGGAATGTGTGAGTTTTAAGGAGTGAGGAGTGTTACGTTTTAAGTTATTATACTCTCAAAATGATTTTGAATAAATTTGCATAGAAATAGCAAAAAAACATCCACAGATTCTGTCTGGCCCTGCAAATAAACCACATTTATAGGGATAGTTCACCCGAAAAATTAAGTTCACTCACTGTTTATTCTCCTTCAAGTGGTTCCAAACCTTTATATGATTCTTTCTTCTGAACACAAAAGAAGATATATTGAAGAAAGCAAAACACCTGTAATCACTGATTTCCGTAGTAGGAAAAACAAATACTATGTAAGTCAATGGTTACAGGTTTGCAGCTTTCTTCAAATGTCTTTTTTGTGTTTAACAGAAGAAGAAAAAACCCTCCACCATCTATAACCAGCTGAGTGTACATGATCTATTACATGAAGTTTTATTACATAATAGTATTACATTTCTTGTCTCAGGCTCCTGGCTCCCCATCAGTGGAGATGGGCTCCGATATAAGATTTTCTGAGGTCACAGAGCAGCTGGCACAGATGGAGGAACTTGTGTCTCATTTAAAAGAGTTAATCAGGGAGAAAGATGCAGTACTCAGCAGTAAAGATGAACAAGTTAAGGTAATATATGTTTCTGAAAGAATGTATTCTATGTGTCAGTGATATGAGTGAGACGTTTTTGTATTTAATTGGATGCCATTCAATTATACAGTGACTTGCTTACAATCCATTAGGGAATTGAAATTAATGGTTTTTTTTTTTAATCAAATCCGCATTGTTGTTATCAAATTAACTTTACAGGTCATACGGTGCTTCTGTACAAATTCTTCTCCTGGGTTGTGAGTTGTGTCTTCATATTCAAATTTAACACCGTTTGTTCTTGTTGTCCACAAGTATAAAGTTAAAGATTACTTTATTGATACTGTAGAAATAGTCGCTTTTACAAAGTTTTTACTAATTGTTACAGTTGCTTTGAAATATGAGATGAATATGTTGTAATCCAATTCTCTGAAATGCAGAGCAGAGTATATTAGAGATTTCCGCATTGTAGTGCTTTTATTGTTTTACTTATATAGCCACTGTCAAATATTGCTCGTTGTACTTTGTTCAGGGATCAAGTAATGCCTAATGTGGTGCTGCATTTAAAATGATTTCTTCTCAATGTACACAATTTCGTAATATAAATATTAGCCAACTTACACTAAAACCTTTCATTCAGTTAAATTCATAGTTCACAAAAATAAATAACTCACGATTTACTTGCTCTCAAGTGGTTATAATCATTTATGGCTTTTTTTCTGGTGGAACAGAAAAGAAAACATTTTAAAGAATTTTGAAAACCGGTAGTCATTGACATCCATAGTGGGAAAAGCAAATAATATGAAAGTCAATGGTTACCTGTTTTAAACATCTTTCAAAATATCCTCCTTATGTGTTCGGCAGAAAAAAAAATCATGCAAACAGGTTTGTGAAGAGTGAGTAAATGATGATAATATATATATTATTTTTGGGAAAACCTTTAAAAGCTGCTCTCGTCAGTTTTTCAGAGAACATCTGATTTTCTATTTAAGAACAAATATTTTTTCTGCACAAATATATTTTGTAAATATGAACTTTTTTATTTTGGATGCATTCAATCACGATTAATCGTTTGACAGCACAAATTAATAGACATGTGTTAATAGACAATTATAATAGATTAATAGACAACAGTTGAGAGCTCTCTTCTCCTTATCTGCATGGTAATGGACATATAAAGGTTTCACCTTTCACATTTACCTTTTCTTTCGGATTTCAAGATGTTTCCTTGTCCAATCACAAGTTTTGCAAAAAAGTTCACAGATTTCACTTGTATTCTAGTTGGTTGTGAATTTAGTATAGAAAAGTTGCTTGGTTTGAAAGTGGCCTCTATGTGAACTGCTCTTTGCATCGCTCAACACAGATTACAATGGACAGTCTGGTAGAACCTGCTATAATTAATATGTTTAAATAAGAGTAGTAGAAGGCAATCAGCTGTTCAGTAGCTCTGCTGATTATTTTCATGTAGTTCATTTGTGTTCAGGCTTGTCATGTCAGTGTCAAAAAGTCAGATTTTACAAGATTAGTAGATCTTAAACTTTTTGACTTCAGCCTTACATTATAACATATTTAGAGGTTTTTATAACTAGAAATGCATATATTTTATTAATATTTATATTATATTATATTAAATTATATTATATTATATTATATTATATTATATTATATTCACCTCATGATTTAGTTTTCCTCATGTGGTTTTAAACCTTAATGAGTTTCTTCTGTTGAACACAATATTTTGAAGAATGCTGGTTGCTGGCACCCAACGACTTCTGTAGTAGGAAAACAAATTACTGTGGGTGCCAGCTACCCACTACATAAAAGAAATAAATAAAAAATAAAAATAATAAATAAAAAAAAAAAATATATATATATATATATATATATAATCTTTTGTGTTAAACTGAGGAAAAAAATAATAATAAAAATTTAAATAACAATTTAGGATAATTGATAGCAGAAAAAAGGGCAATTGACGGCAGAATATTCAGTTTTGGATGAACTATCACTTTAATTATGGAATTGTATGGGTTGCACTGTCGCCTCACAGCAAGAAGGTTGCTGGTTTAAACCTCGGCTGGGTCAGTTGGCATTTCTGTGTGGCGTTTGCATGTTCTCCCCGTGTTTGCGTGGGTTTCCTCCGGGTGCTCCGGTTTCCCCCACCAGTCCAAAGACATGCGCTGTAGGTGAATTGGGTAAGCTAAATTGTCTGTAGTGTATGAGTGTGTATGGTTGTTTCCCAGTGATGGGTTGCAGCTGGAAGGGCATCCGCTGCGTAAAACATATACTGGATAAGTTGGTGGTTCATGCTGATGTGACAACCCCAGATTAATAAAGGGACTAAACTGAAAAGAAAATTAATAAATGAATGATTATATAAAGTTTACTGAGGCCCTCTAGTGGGCACGGTGTTCCTGGTAGAGAACAATGACTGGGGTAGAGAGTAGATATTTAGATATTTAGCCTTAAATGCTTGTGTGGTAAGTATAATGTGACTTGGATGAAGGCAGTACAACACAAAATAACATAGACAAACACAACTAAAGCAATTTTGGTATAAAAAAAAGAGTTGTGTGCTATTAATTCCAAATTATACAATTAATTGAAAAGAATTATATACATTTTATAAAAATATATACATTTTAAATATCAAATTAACTTAAACTAAACTTTAAGTTTAGGCATTAAATGTAAGATTTTTTTGCTTTGCTTTAGAAGCCGTCTTAAAAATCTGTCTTTATAATTGTGTACTTTTTTTGTAATGATTTCCGATGTGATTGGTTTATATTATATTATAGTATTTATTCATGAAACTTTATTTATTTAACTTTATTTATTTTCAAGGGGTTGTTTATAAAGTCTGCGACAGTATGAGATGACTTTTTAAAGATCCCCTGAAGTGCTTTAAATGTGCATTTTTTATTTAAAATTTGATGTAATCTCACATCAATGCACGACATATCACCTCTTGATCACCCCCTCCCTTTTAAAAAAACAGCTTATAGCATTTAATTTTATCAGATCTCTGCTAGTAGAAGTGGTTGAGCTCAAGTGCATTAAATGAGAAGTGTCTTGAAGGGGGCGGGGCATGTCAAACACTAGAGAGAACCTGATTTGATGAGAAACTGAACTAATTAAAAAAAAAAAAGTTAACCCATTCAGGCCGTAGTGACTAACCGCAAGCTTTGGATGTTTGTATTAGATTTATAACATCTAAATCACACTAGCTTATATATATCCTTAAAGCTAACATACTGATACTAAGTTTTTTATAATGAAAACACTTTGATGGATGTTTTAAAAAAGGTATCACCAGGATGAATTTTTTTAAGTGATTTATCAAATATTGAAATGAAAAATCACATTTAACTTTTAATATACAGTTTTGTGAATTTTATATATTTATTTATATTTATATATTTGTTTGTGTATCATCTCTTATTGAAATATGAAGTTGTTCTTATCATGTAATGTTTTTATGTATATTGATCTTGCCATGAAATAGCCATAAGTTGCTGATGTGGCAATAAATAAATAAGTCACTGTCTGTGAATTTAGTCCACACAAGCAAATGATATAGTCAGTCTTCTAAACCATTCTCAGATTTCATTTGTGTGTGTGTGTGTGTGTGTGTGTGTGTGTGTGTGTGTGTGTGTGTTTGGTAGGACCTGACAGAACAAATGCAGCGCTTGCGGAGTGAGAGAGAGAACTCTGAGTCAAAGCTGGACGCAGAGCGGCACATTGCTCGAGCTCGGCTCAAAGATCTGATGGAGAAACATGAGGCTGAGCTCCGCAGGGCTGCTGATAAACATGAGGCTGAGATGGCGGAGAGAGAGCAGGCCTTGCGCCGACAGCTGGAGACCCTTCAGCGATCCATATCACTGCCTGCAGAAGCACACGCAAGCTTATCCACCTCCGTCACTACTCAGAGAGTCACAGAGCTGCAAGGTATACTCTGTTGTGTCGCATGCTTAGAGAAGGACTTCTGCAGTTTCACTTTTATTTCTTAAATGAACTAGTTGTAAGGTTAAGTGCCGGTTTTCTCACACAGTGACTGATTTTTAGAATCCTTGTTTAGACTGTCAGTCCAAATGTTCGTGCAGTTGTGCATATATGATATGATACTATACAACACCAAATCAGAAAAAGTTGGCACAGTATGGAAAACGCAAATAAAAAAAGAAAGTAGTGATTTCTAAATTCACTTTGACTTGTATTTCATTGCAGACAATACAACAAACGTTATTTAATGTGTTCCTCATGATTTATTTTATTAAATTTTTTAAAATAAACACGTATTCCAATTTTGGATCTTGCAACACATTTCAAAAAAAGTAGGAACAGTAAAGCATTTACCACTTTGTAATGTTACAATTACTTCACACTTAAAAGACGTTTAGGGACTGAAGACATCAAGTGATGAAGTGTTTTACGTGTAATTTTGTCCCATTCTTCCTGCAAACAAGTCTTAACAACAATACGTACATTCTTTATTGTAGTCTCAATTGGACTCCTTTTTTATTTGCGTTTTCTATACTGTCTAAACTTTTTCTGATTGGGGCTGTTGTTGCCGGCATACCAATACACCATCATTGGCATAAAAACCAATGCAGATATTCCATAAAATTAAAGACTGAATATGCAAATTGGATCAGAACAATTGTGATGCACAGTGTGGGCATTCAGTCATTAGTGATTCAGTCGAATTCCAATTTGTACTAAATGTTTGCTTGAGATATTATTGGAATTAATATGCTCCAAAATGTCAATATTGCAAACTAACTGTCAAACATATTCATTTGCAATGCCCTATTTTAAGTGTTATCAAACAGCAATTTTTATCTGGAGAGAATTATGCAAATATGGTAGATTTTATTTTATCAAAAGTTAAGTCTTAAAAAGAGTTTTAGAATTGTATCTTTTTTTTATGTACATTGTTATTTGTTGATATATTTTTATTGTTATAAACCTTTTATCTGTTTTTGCCATGAAAAAGCCAGGGAAGCTGATGTGGCATTAAACTCAAAACTGGGATTAATATATTTTAGAGCAATTGGTGGTTGATTCATTAATTTTATTTTCGGCTTAGTCCCTTTATTAATCTGGGGTTGTCACAGCGGAATGAACCGCCAACTTATCCAGCATATGTTTTACGCAGCGGATGCCCTACCAGCTGCAACCCATCACTGGGAAACATCCATACACACTCATTCACACACATACACTACGGACAATTTAGCTTACCCAATTCACCTATAGCACGTCTTTGGACTGTGGGGGAAACCGGAGCACCCGGAGGAAACCCATGCCAACACAGGGAGAACATGCAAACTCCACACAGAAATGCCAACTGACCCAGCCAAGGCTCGAACCAGTGACCTTCTTGCTGTGAGGCGATTGTGCTACCCACTGCGCCACCGCGTCGCCCCAATTGGTGGTTTACATATATTAATATATAATAACCTCACTCCATTGCTGGAAGTATTTTTTCTTCTCAGTGACTTTGTTTGAAGATTTTTTTTTCTATCTGTCTAAACCAGCCCAAGTGAAATTGAAAGAAGCCGAGGCCAATAAAGCAGAAACAAAGTTCCTCAAGATGAAAGCCTGGTCCAAGTCTCGGATCAGGCAGCTCGAGGAGGAGCTTAAAAAAGTTCAGGTACTGATGATAACAGTTTTATTTTTTTCAGATATGCATATGTGAACATCCAACTTAAATTAATTAACACTGTTTTTTTTTTTTTTTTTACCTCAGTCTGGCACATGTGTCAATATGCCCCCTGATGTCACATCCCTACACAGTCGCATAACTGAATTGCAAGAGGAGAGAGAGGAAATGCTCAGCAAACTGGAGCTGTATGAAGATACGAAGGCAAAAAATGGTATTTAAAATTGGTGCCAGTTCATTTTATAAATAGTCAGTTTTAGAAATATTTACTTTATGCAAGCATTTTATACAAAAATCTAATATTTTGTGTGAAGTGTATTATAGATCAAATATTAAACAATTGGTCTGTAATTTAATGGATATGCATTTAATGGAAATATTTGTCAATTGGATCATGTTACAAAAAGTACACAAATAACTTATTGGACACATGAAGGAATGCTCTGCCCCAAGATTTGTTTTACATTTTTGCATTTGGCTTGTGCGCTGTTATATAATAAAGTTCCACAATTTATAAGGCTATATTCTAAAATCATATTTGCAATGGCACTTGTGGCAAATCCTTTGTATTGTTTCTCCAGAGCTTTGAGCATTATTGATGTCTTGAAGTATGTAAATTGTTTTCTGGTAAAACATCATGCCAATCACATAAGGTCATTTCTTGTCAGCTCAAACATTGGTCCCCAGTTCTTGATTTTCAGTTCAGTTTACTTTATATAAGCATTTAAGGATAGTTCCTCCTTAAAGTGGTAATTTGCTGTTCTTATTTTGGAGTTATAAATACTGCAACACAATAACAATTAAAACAGTAACTGAACAAAAACAAAGATTCGACAGACAGACGACCAAACATAAACATCACAGCACCAAGGTGCCAAAAAGATCAATAATAAATATAAAACAAAATCTACTCATCAGGGTTGCAGGATTCTAGGAGTTATATTTAAGACTTTTTAAGACCTTTTTAATACCTTGCAGAATGAAATTTAGGACCAATTTTATAGTATAAATTTATAGTACCAAATTTGCACACACAAAAAAGCTCACAACCAATTATTTACCATCCTTAACAATTTTTATGATACATAGAAAGAGTAGAAAACCCCAAAACAGTATTTGAAATGACTAATAATAATAACAATAATAATAATAATAATAATAATTGAAATGAAGCAGAATCATAGGTCAGCCCGGTCATGTGAAAAATCTGCCGATTCCAGTCTCTGGTCTGTTGTTCGGTGCATCTCTATTTCTTCATTTGCTAATGTAAGGGTTACAGCTATTATAGAGCGAAATCCTCATAAGTGTGTATTTTATTGGGACTAATTCATTCTGGGTGGCAAATAGATGAAGAAATTTTAAGTAGAATTAAAAATGGAAACAAAATCTTCTTTACGGGATCAGTTCGATTGCATTTTCAAGGCATTGGCAACATGATTTTGAGGCTTTGTTTTTATGCTATGATTCACAGACACCCTGCTAAACACAATATAACTGTATTAATGTCAAGTATAAACCACTAACATTCTAAGTGATGTAATGGATCTGGTTGGTATGTCAGTTACTAAAATATTGCTAGATTTGTAGTTCTCTTATTTATGGATTGCAGAGGGACCAACATTTGCTGTTTGGCCACTGAAAGCGTCTGCAATTTAACAGTTTACATTTTACATCTTCTGGGACTAAATTATGTTGGGCCATAAAAATGAAGATCCAAAGATAAAACAAAAAAGACCCTTTTGTGATTGGTTACGTTTTCTGAAAGTGCCTAGGAGTAGCTTGCTAAGAACAAGAATCTAAAAGGATATTAAGGGTACTCATGACATAATAAAAGCTCTGCTGCTGTGATGCCATGTCACGCTCATCTCTCATCAGCATTTGCTTCAGTGCTGTCATTTCGCTTTAATAGCCTTCAACTTTACTCTGCTTTATACTACAATGATAATAAGTTTTGAATATCCATAAAAATTATTTCTGGATTAGTTCTATGGTATGTAATGAAGATTCCACACTCGGTGACAACGTCATCAATCTACTCCTTTTAAGATATCTAGAAGAATTCTGATCCATGTGATTTTAATTTATTATTCTTTTGCCACTATTCAGAGCCTGTTTCTTTCTTTAGAGGAAAATTAACAAAATCTAATATTTGAAATTGAGTTGCTGGAAGTGATGTGCCTTTTTTTGTGTAAAATTTGATGATTAATTATTACTGTCTCTTCCAAGTACTCGAGCGTGCAGGTATTTGTGCACCTTTCTAATATGCATGTTGTGGTGATTTGTTTTTTATGCCATTAATAGGAGAATTGCAGAAGCAGCTGATGGAGTATAAGGAACAGCAGAGCAAGATGCAGGCTGACCTGGAGCAGGTGACCAAGAGAGCATCATCACAGGCAATAAATGATTTCATTCTTTTGTTTTTATTCTAATTATAAGACTGTAGTGGTCGCCATGGGTAAGATGCATTCATCAGATCTTAAACCACTGTAAAATACAGCCTATTCTGGATTCGTACAGCAGTAAATAACTTTATCGCCATTGTAGGATTTCTTCTCAGAAAGACAGTTGTTTAAAGGTGCAGTATGTAAGTTTGACACCCAGTGGTTGAACTAGGTATTACATTCCTGGATAAAAACAAATGCAAGCGTAGGTTGCCAGATTGAGGTCCAACAGCAAAAGCGAGAGGCTAAAGGCTGATTTAAATCATGTTCTATATAAAAGCAACGGCATGCGATAGAAGGAATATTTTCCATATTATAAGGAGTTTTTGTTCTAACCAACCCCTCAAACTAATATATTAGAAATGGCTTCTTACATTTCTTGCATCTTAACAACAAAAAAACTTAGACAGTGATCACCCTAAGGTACAACTCATGTGCTTTATTCAGTGTTAAATGCTAACTATGTGAGTTTGAATGCCATTTTACATGACATTTATTGCCATACTACTAAAAGCAGCAGCAGATAGTTTACCTCAGATCTTGAAAATAATCTCATTTAAAATCTCTAAAAATAAACCATTTGAAATTGAACTTTAGAACTGTGACTTCAGCATCTACATTTAATAATATTAAAGAGGTTTAATATGTATTAATTAAATTAGATATATTACCATTTCTTGAGTGAGTGCATATTATGTGTTTCTGAATGGCTGTATTTAAATTTCTGTCATGTTTTGTCTGGTGCGAACAGCCAAGTTACTTATCACTGCACATCTCGTCATGTAGCGTGTTGTTAGGACACAGGGTTACAATGTAACCTGCTCACCTAATGTTTACATTCGGAATATTTATATTATTTGCTAATTAATAACCTCATGTGGAACTCTGAATCTGTGTCCCATTTCGCGACTGCTACTGTCCACCGGAGGTCGCATTTCGGTCACGCATGCTTGGAGAGCCTTTCTGATTGAATGAATGAAATACACTGTTTTCCAACAAGTGCTGAAATATAATTGGCTACAGTGGCAGTGGGCGGGTTAAAAGAACCAAAACAAAGACAGTGTTCCAGCACGTAACGCACGTTTTCAAAGCAGAATTTCTGACTTCAGCATTGTTTTTCAGATAAACAAGAATGTTCACTTAGCATGTTTCTTAAATATCTGCAAACATATTATGGTATTATTTAACTTTAGAAGAGTCAAAAACTTACATACAGCACCTTCAAAGGGTTTCCACAGGTCAGGGAATTTCTTGAATATCATGGCATTTTAAACGGTCTATTCCAGACATTGAATGTCAGAAAGTTTTTTTTTTTTTCATGGAATATCAGCAATTATTAAATTAGATTAGATTACATTCAACTTTATTGTCATTACACATGTACAAGCACAAGGCAACGAAATGCAGTTTAGGTCTAACCAGAATTTCAAAAGCAGCAAGTGCAGGATATAGGTATAAAGCAATTATAGAAAAAACTATGTGTAATATTTACAGATGGATGTACTATGAACATTATATATGGTTGTATTAGCTATGAACAGAGATTAACAATAGATTAATATATGTACAGGTTGCTATTAATAATCAGAGGTATGCAGATAGAAATGAACATAATTACAAATGTACAATTCAAGATGAAAAAATATGATTTTTGTTTGTTGTTTCAAATTTTACGTTCCATTTATCTTATCTATTCTGTTTTTTTGTTTTGTTTTGTTTTTATATTCGACTTTATGTGTTTGGCTATTGTTATGGTCTGGCTAATTAAGTGCCATTTTATTCCTTTTCCCGCTTGTCAACCAGCAATAACCTAAATGCCGTCACTATGCTGTAAATGGTAACTAAGGCAAACATACCAGAAAAATGTCAATTTCTAGAAACTTGGCCGCAAAATGACCATTTTTAAAAGCAAAAGACAGAAAAGCTGAAGTCTTTGAGTCTCATTGGTCGTTCAAGTCACAAGTAGTATGTAGCTATAATATTAGCTAGCAAGCAACAACATATGTTAAAAGTGTAACCTATGTTAGTTTGCATAAGTGATCACTGACAAAATCGAAAATGTATCTAATAAGGTTTTAAACTAATTGCTGTTAATTCTTGACAACTTCACCATACAGTAAGTCATCAGCTTTTAGTGAGTGAAAGTGAGGGACAAAAAGTCTTTTGGCTTAGAATGGGAACCCTGCATTTTACATTTGTCACCACAGAAGTCAGTGTACAGTCAGTGGCACTTTTTAACTACCCTTGCTTATATATAGTGAATACATTATATGTATATTTCTGATGACAGGTGAGTGAGACGGGCATGGATGATGTTCAGGTGATGGAATGGCAAGAAATGGTAACCATGGTGACTGAAGCAGAGCGAGGTCGGGATCAGAGTCATGAAAAGAACGTGATGGCCTTCAGAATGAGTCACATCGAGGAGGAGAGAGAGGGTAAGAATGCATAGATTATACATTCACAAATGTTTCAAAAACAAGTATCGTATGCTCTGTGCAAAAACAGCTGTTTAGTAGTCAAAACTTAAAGGCATTACTATAAACATTACTGCAAAAAACAGATATGCATGTCTTTTACAGTCTAGTGTATACCCGTGCTCATTTAATAACTATGCTAATATTTTTGGAATCAAGCCTTAAAGGTATATTTCACCCAAAAATGAAAATTTGCACAAATTTACTCACACTTATGTCCCTTCAAACTCCTAAGACTTGTAAATATAACATATTTGTTATAAATGTGATTAATTTCTATCAATCTATTGAAAGTTAGAACTAATTTAGTTTAATCCAAGGCTTATGAAGAGTGACAATCACTTTCTATGATAAACAAATTAAAATGTTGGCTTTTATTTAGTTTATTATCAGAGAACTAAAGTAAACAGAAACTCAACCATACCTTCTTGGTTCTTGCGAAAGCTCAAACATGAAAAGCATTTACATACGGTGTGGACTGTAATAGTTCTTGCACATCTATAGAATAGACAGTAATTAGCGAATTTATCTAAAATCTCTCAGAATGCATTACATTTTATATTATATTCCCAAGATAAACAAATTCTTAGGGGTCTTGAACAGCATTAGGATGAGCAAATAATGACTAAGTTTTCATTTTGGAGTGAGCTAACCCTTAAATGTATTATCTTAAAGTGTTATTTGAGCTCAGTTCTACTTTAGGGTTTGTTCACTTAAGGTGGGAATTTTTATTGTTTTAACAATTCAGTTTAGTTATAATTCTGTGGAAAATACAGTGTGATTCTTAATACATTCATGATGCATCTCGGTTTTTTTTAAGGAACACTGGGGATTAACTAGTTTATTTAAAGAACAGGTCATATTCCCAAAACATCTTATGGTTAAAAGTAGTTTCTAACTTGCATATTTAGGAGAAAAACTTCAAAATAATTGGCCTGTCAGCCCTAAATTTTGGACTCTTTTTTTTGCTCTAAAAACATTTCACAAAGCATTTTAGCACTAAAACTAGCTCCTAAATCTTTGTAATGTTAGGAGTAGTGAAAAGTAGTGGAGTCACTAAGACCAACCACAAACTGGTAAAATGGCTGTTGCCAACAATCTACCTCAGAACATAAACATCTTAGAAACATTTGACTACAATGAGTTTTTAAAAATGTTTTCAACTCAATCAATGCGGTATTCACATAACTAAGAAACATGTTTTTAAATATACTTTGAAATATATTTAAAATACACACAGACAATTTCAAATATGTACTTATACAAATATGTTTTATAAATAGAATTTTAAAAACCTTTATAAATAAAATAAACCTTTATAAATAAAATTTTAGAAAGCTAAAAACCTTTTCTGCTTTTTAGGTTAACTTTTAGGGGTAAGAGGAAATATTTTGTGAATATGGACACAGTTCCTTATAGTTGGGTAATTTAAACAAAACCCCCCCCCGAAACCCTATAGAAATAATGAATAATCAGTCAAAAAGATCAAGACAATACATTTTCAGACAAGAGTAGTGCTTATTAGTCCTACTTCTATCATATTTCTGTTCTGTAGACTGCAGCCGGTGTAATAGGCTGCATTCATGCTAATGCAGAACTATTCTGATACTGCAGGGTATTTTGTCAGCGGTTTGCAATCTCTAGCGTAGCTAACTGTATTTACATAAATTTTTGATCAGAAAAGGGCGTTTGAGATGTAACTGCATTTAACAGTTCACATGTATCCACCCACAGCTGCATACCCAGAGTGCTCTTCATTAAAGGGATAGTTCACCCAAAAATCTCTATATCTGACGCTCAAGTGGTTTCAAACATTTATGAATTAAGATATAAAATGAAAATAATTTGAAGAATGCTGAAAACCTATAAACATTGACTTCCACGGAAGTCAATAGTTACAGGTTCATTGCTATCTTTGAAATGCCTTCTTTTATTTCCATCAGAAGAATGAAAGTCAAACAGGTTTGGAACAACTAAAGGGTAAGTAAATGATGACAGAATAAATTTTTTTGGGTGGACTATCCCTTTAATACTAGTCTACTAGTTCATGTCATAAAAGGTGAAGCTCATGCGGCAAGACATTTTTAAAATTCAGACATGACAGGATAGCCAAAAATGTTTGTAATGTCTGATGTGTTCATAGAAAAGCTTTTTAAAATGGAACATAAAAATACCTGTTTTTGCCTGGATTGGCCCACCATTGCATGTTACAACCAAATGAAGTTTGAATGCCTCTCGCATCTGTTCATATGTTTAGTTTCACCACACGTTTAAAACATTATTTTGCTATTAAAAGTATAACTTTGATACAAAAACAAGCTTTATATATTTTAATGTCATATACATTTTACACACCTGAGTGTTTCTGATCTTGTTGTCTTTTTTAACCATTTGTTTATTCTGAGGTTCTGTTGTCCTTACTGGCTATGAATCACGAAAGATAAACCCTTTTTATAGATATTTGGGTCTCTTAAACGTTTCACACTAGAAGCTGAAGCAGAGCAGAATCAATGCATTTATTGTGCTTTCATATTAGCAGTATTTCTAGAATGCAGTAATTTACTGTTAATACACAATTTAATATAATCTTATAACAATTTAAGTCACTTTCACAATTTTTTATCAAGTATTCTCCTTTGAAAATGTGTGTTCCGTGTTCTGTGTAACCCGCCCACTGCAAGTTTACCCAATTATATTTCAGCACCCCGTGTTGCTTTT
This sequence comes from Danio choprae, assembly GCA_903798125.1. Taxonomy (NCBI): domain Eukaryota; kingdom Metazoa; phylum Chordata; class Actinopteri; order Cypriniformes; family Danionidae; genus Danio; species Danio choprae. The sequence continues at coordinate 5,530,794 of CAIGQW010001850.1, read as the reverse complement.
ATGAAAAATAGTGCTTTTCTGTCTTGAAGGCTGCCTCAGTGTATATGGGGATGGCCCAAAAACGCGACTTCCAGATGACGGTAGCGGATACAATAAGGCCCAGATTAAACAAATCAGATTATATAGTTATACAAATCTACATTAAATGATTTTCAATTATCGCTTAATACAGATATTATAAACGTAAACATTAGCGGAGCAGCTTACAGTGTAAAGGGGGTCGCACACCGGATGCGCCTCGAAATGGCGCGCACGTGATAGTTGGAAGTATTGCACACCAGACGCGCACATTCGCATGCTATTTAAAACGAAACTATTCAGATGGCGCTCTGTGGCGCGGCAGAAATATGAACAGTATCCTGAGTCGTAGCTGGGCGCCGCGGACAGCCGCCGACTTGCGGCGCTGGTGTGCCTACCCTGATAGAAATCTATGCTTAGAATTTAAAAATGCATGGAGCTGCGTGGTGCGTCGCCGAGTGGCACATCTGGTGTGCGACCCACCCTTAAGGCTCAATCGTCAGGCACGATTGCTACTGTTTGTGTCGTCAATCTGGCAACCTGCTACTGTGTTGAGTCGCCGTCACAATATGCAATACCTAGTTCAACCACTAGGTGTCACTCATACACACTGCACCTTTAACCTTCTGTTTATAGTTTTTATGAATATTTAATTTAAAAAGTTGTAATTATTTACCCAAACCCATTTGAGTTTTGCTCATCTTCAGAACACAGATAAATGTGTTAAAATGTGATTTTTTTTTAAAATGTAACACCGATGGCTCAAAAACTTTAGGAAGAGATAGAAAAAAACTCTACAGGAGTTTTAATTTTCAAGAGACATGATCAGTATATGTGAATAAAACCTAAATAAGTTGATCTCATAAAGCAATCATCTTTTCTCAGAAGACTTTGAGTAAACTACTTCTACTACTATTATTTTCTTTTTATAAACATCTTGTACTGTCAGGTACAAGGTTGGGTGAATAAACTTTTAGTGGAGACACAAAAATCCTTCAGATTTTGTAAAAAATGTTTTTAATAATAATAAACCTTCATTTGTTTTCCAAAAATAAAAAAAATGTTTGGTAACTTTGTATGAATCCCATACTTGTAATGAGTTATAACTTTGTTTATAATTATTTAGAATCAAACATATATGATGTATTAAATTGTTATGCTGGATTATAAATAATTATAATTCATTACGAGCATGGGCTTCATAGAACGCGTTACCAAACATTCTCATGTAATGTAAAAATATTTTTTATTTTGAAATAAAATAAAAATGCTCTAAATAAATAAAATACTCTGCTTTTGGATCTAGTGTGAATCGAGCCTTACTGACGTGGTGGCATGCATACTGAGTTTCAAAATGTTTGTTTTGTTTTTGATTCAATTTGTTTTGTAACACACCTTGTCTCCCACCTATTGGCCCTGAGACCCTCCTCCTCCTCCCCATCTCCGCCTCTGCTCCTGCTCTGCATGATGGGTGCAGCCACTGAGAACAGTATCCCATCAGTTTTGTGCATGCAGGTTTCATCGCCTCCATTGTTTGCCCCGTCTGTACTAGCAGTAGTTTTCTGCACCTTTTCATCTTTTAAGGAAACTCTGGCAGCACAGACGGAGCTGACTAATGGGGTCCTCTCTTTCATTTCTTGCTTTCTTCCTATTTCTTTTTCTTTTCTTTTTTTTTTGCAATTTCCTGGCTTCAGTCTTTCCTATGAATTGTAGTGTAAAGTGTAGTTCTCCATCCAGTCATTTACTCATCTTTTTGTCATTTGGAGCTTGTTTGACTTTGTTTGTTCTTTAGAACGCACAGTTTATTTTGAAGAATGTCTTTGGCCTCACTGAATATCTCAATGTGCAACATTTCCATCATACTCACAAGCCAGAAATACAAAAATAAAACCATGATAAGATGACAGCAATTATTGAACTCTTGTGGTTTACAGGTTTATTTGAAAGCGAAGTCACAGATACACATGCTACAACAGGAAAAGTTTAAATACCCACTGCAATTAATAATTCAGTTGCGATACACATGGTTGCCAAGCACATGCATGTGTTTTTAATGGTTTTTGTTGATGAACCCAGCTTAAAGGTGGCATAGACTGCATTGATTCAAATGTCAAATTGTTCTCTGATATCTACATAGTATGTATTGTATGTGTGTTAGGTAATTGAAAAAATACAGCTGCACGATATTGGAAAAAACTGATATTGCGATATTTTGTTTTTCTGCGATTATAAATTGTGATATAAATAGAATTTCACAATATGACTTAAGTAACTGTTTGGAAAGAATTCAAAGTTTTACATTGATTAGGATAATTTTGTAGGGGAGTGTATTTTATCTGGGGCCTCACAGTGGCGCAGTGGGTAGCACGTTCGCCTCACAGCAAGAAGTCGCTGGTTCGAGCCTCGGCTGGGTCAGTTGGCGTTTCTGTGTGGAGTTTGCATGTTCTCCCTGTGTTGGCGTGGGTTTCCTCCGGGTGCTC
>CAIGQW010001850.1:5481585-5523296 GCA_903798125.1 Danio choprae | reverse complement strand
AAATAAATATATATATAAATAAATAAATATATATAAATAAATAAATAAATAAATAAATATATAAGGTATAAACGTCTCATTTTAAATCTGGCTTTGTCCAAACAATTGTTAACAACACAAGATTATAAAAAACTAGTGCTGTCAAATATTATTTACATCCAAAATAATCTTTTGTATTTATATAATATATGTGTGTATACAATGTATTTATTAAGTATATATAAATACACTTAAAATATATTTTTAATATTTAAAAACAATTTTCCTTATGCATTTATTTATACCAAAGTTTCAAGTTTAAAACATTTTTACTCTTTTAAATAGCTGTTTACTATTTGAGCTCAATGTAATTTGAATGTAATGAATTAAATCTAACTTGTGATTTGAAAGCTACATTTTTAGTAGTATTAATCTAGATTTGCTTCTCAAAAAAATTTTTTTTTGTTATTTGTTGATTTCTTTTTCAGGTTTATTTGATGAAAAGAGTTCAAAAGAACATAATTAATCTGAAATGGAAATCTTTTGTGATGTTGGAAATCATCACCTTTAATCAATTTAAAGCATCCTTAACAAAAAAAAAGATAATTATAATAATTTATTTACACACAAAATCCAAGCTTTTGAACAGTATAGTGTACAATGTTAAGACATATTTGTTTATTTTAGAGAAATGCTGAGCTTTGGGTCTTTTTATTGATGTTGATGAATTCTTAATAAATAACAATACCAACAATATTTTTTCTTAAACAGCAAATCAGCAATTCAAAATATTAGAATAATTTCTGAAGACTCATGTGAATCACAGGAATAAATTACATTTTACCATGTTATCAAATATAGTGTTATTTTCAATATTTATAAAAAACTCTAACTTTTACTGTTTTTACTGTACTTTGGATCAAATAAATGCATGCTTGGTGAGCAGAAGAGACTTCTTTAAAAACAGGGTGTGAATATATGCAATACATATACACAGTACACACTCAAATGGAAACTTTTATTTTTGGACTCACGTGTTGTTTACTTATTTATTGATATTTTGGGAATTCATGATTATTCTTTTGACAGCTCTATAGTTTAGTAAAAATCAATGGACTAGGAGACTTGGATAGTTTCCTGAAAATGTGTTTTATACAACTGAAAATCAAAAATAAGTAAATTTAAGTCACTGGTGATTCTAGTGTTAAACCATTCCATTCAGCAAACCCCCCTACCTCAGTAAAACAGACTTATGGATCAGTGTTTGCATACAAAAGGCAGTGGACAGACGTTATTAGGAGAACATACAGTTGATAATATGTGCTTTTTTTCACTTGTTTAGATGGCTTGAGGTCAGTTGTCGAAGAGCTCGAACTTGAGAGAAACCAACTGCAGGAGCAGATCTTGGTCCTCGAGAAACAGTGCCAAGATCTAGAGGACCGTCTACAGCTTCAAGCTCGCATTGAATTGCTACAGGTACGTAAAATGGTTTGCAGTGTACATACTGTACTGTATAGTATTAATCAACTATCATTATCAGCGATTACACTGCACGCCAACTGACCTTTTGCTAAACCCACTCTGCTGATTATTGAGAAATCATTATATTGAATTGCCTCGGGCATCATTAAATAAAGTGGAAATGAATCAAGTCTAGTCAGTTCAGTTAACTTCCTTTAATCCGTACAAAAGTGATATGCTGATCTGATTTGCTTGCTAACAGGCAAAGCGAGAGCTATGATTCTTCAGTGGTCCAGAATATACTTTATTTTAAATGATGACAAATGGAGTCATTATCTACAGCATTAATATTATCATGCTCTACCATGTGCGAGAGGGAACATTAGAATCCAGAGCAGAATAACTTTTAATATAACTAATTTATTTATATGTATGTTTTATTTGTCTTTTTAGTTGTTGTTGTTTCACGCCTGTTATGGTTAAGCTATTTTTCAGCTCCATTTTATTCATTTCACACTTAACTTGCAATTAAGTCAAATGGAATCTAAGTCAAATGTAACTAAGCCAAACATGTCAGGATCATATACATTTGAAGAGCTTTGGCTTCGAAACGGCCACTTCAGAAACTGGGTGTTAAAAGTAGATGACAGAAAAGCTAAATGTAATATTTGTAAAACTACTATTCAGCTATCAAATGTGGAAGGGGGACCACCTCACAGCCATGTAAAACAGCAAGTATCCATAGTTGTTCTCATAAGTCATGTAGAATTATATTCAAACTAAACACATTTTAATATTAAGTTTTTATTTTAACTTTAACTTTTTATTTTAACTTTAACTTTAATTAACATTTTGAATTCAACTGAAGCCTGTTTTTGCGTTCATGTCATGGAAATTTTAGTCAATAGATTTTTGGCTTAAAGTAGGAACCCTGTATAGTAGTATTACACTTCTTTTTGTGCATTTGTATTTTTAAAGCATGAGTAAATAAAGGCTTAGAAGAAGGTAGTCTTTTACATACAGCACATATGGAATTGTTTTGGGGTGGTGTTGGAAACTTCCAGTGTGTTGGAGCTGCTTGAGGCTCTTGAAATAAAACCTCTGAATATTAGAGTTGCATTCCTGCCTCAAGTCAAGTGTGCATTAAATGTTCAATTATTCAGCAGCACATCCTCAGTTATTCTTTAAAGAGATAGTTCACCCAAAAATGGAAATCGTGTCATCATTTACTCACCCTTCGCTTATTCCAACTCTATTTGAGTTTCTTTTGTCTTGAGAAGGTATTATGTGGAGCCATCAACTTCCATAGTATTTTGTCCTACTATGGATGTAAATGGCTACTGGTTTCCAACATTCCTCAAAATATATTCCTTGTGTTCAGCAGAGAAAAGAATCGCATCCAAGGTTTGGAACCACATTGAACTATATTGAAATTTTTGGGTGAACTATCCTTTTAATTATAGCGCAATACTCTTGAACGTTCCTTTCTGATTATCCTACAGGCAATTCAATTTCATTAATTACACACCTAAAATAGATGTAAGTGCCTCAAGCAACAGGATTTATCAGTTTTTGCTTTTATCTTCTAAGATTAACAGAACAAAATTGTAGTTGACATTAATCATTTTCTGATGAGGTGAGATGCTGGGGCTTATCAAAAGGTCAGTTGTAGCTGTTAATCCTTTAAAAAAATGTAAAAATCTCAATGTAGGTCTATTTTCTGTCATTTGAAAAAATGACAAGAAAATAAGTGATCGTAGAACTAATTGATGTTGAATTTCAGTATGAGTGTTGGATAGCCATTGAGTTACCTGTAAATTGAGTGAACTGTATCCAACACTCCTCTAACGCAGGAAACGTTTGGTATAGATGAAGGTGATGAAGTGTTGTCCACATCTCAGGTTTGTGTATGTTTGTGTAAGCTTCCAAAAGCACCTGAAGTGTGGAACTTTTTTTTTGTACTGGTTTCATCACCGTCCTCTTCATCAGAGTGCAGTAAACACACAGGGTGTGATTAATAGGTTGAGTTAAACTAGGGCTGCACAAATAATCCACAATGTAACCCCATAATGACCCATAATGACAATTTGAAAAAAAATTTTTTTAAATTGTTGCAAATTTATTAAAAAAAAACAAAACTGAAAAATCACATGTACATAAGTATTCACAGCCTTTGCCGTAAAGCTCTAAATTGAGCTCAGGTACATTCTGTTTCCACTGATCATTCTCGAGATGTTTCAGCAGCTTAATTGGAGTTCTTCTGTGGTAAATTCAGTTGATTGGACATGATTTGAAAAGGCATACATCTGTCTATATAAGGTCCCAGGGTTGACAGTGCATGTCAAAGCACAAACCAATCATGAAGACAAAGGAATTGTCTGTAGACCTCCGAGACAGGATTGTCTCGAGGCACAAGGCTGGGGAAGGTTACAGAAACATTTCTGCTGCTCTGAAAGTTCCAATGAGCACAGTGGCTTCCATCATCCGTAAGTGGAAGATGTTTGGAACCACCAGGACTAGAGCTGGCCAGCCATCTAAGCTGAGTGATCGGGGGAGAAGGGCCTTAGTCAGAGAGGTGATCAATAACCCGATGGTCACTCTGTCTGAGCTCCAGCGTTCTTCTGTGGAGAGACGAGAACCTTACAGAAGGACAACCATCTGTGCAGCAATCCACCTATCAGGCCTGTATGTTAGAGTGTCCAGACGGAAGCCACTCCTTAGTAAAGGGCACATAGCAGCCCACCTGGAATTTGCCAAAAGGCATCTGAAGGACTCTCAGACCATAAGAAACAAAATTCTCTGGTCTCTTTGGAGTGAATGCCAGGCTTTACATTTGGAGAAAACCAGGCACCTCTTGTCCTTGAGTGGCCCAGCCAGAGCCCAGTTTAAATCCTATTGAACATTTCTGGAGAGATCTGAAAATGGCTGTACATCGTCGCTTCCCATCCAACCTGATAGAGCTTGAGAGGTACTGCAAAAAGGAATGGGCAAAAATTCCTGAAGACCGGTGTACCAAGCTTGTGGCATTGTATTCAAAAAGACTTGAGGCTGTAATTGCTGCCAAAGGTGCATCAACAAAGTGTTGAGCAAAGGCTGTGAATACTTATGTACATGTGATTTTTCAGGTTTTTTATTTTTACTGCATTTGCAACAATTTCAAAAAAATATTTTTTCACATTGGCATTATGGAGTATTTTGTGTAGAATTTTGAGGAAATAATTGAATTTAATCAATTTTGGAATAAGGCTGTAACATAAAAATTTTTTGAAAAAGGGAAGGGCTATGAATACTTTCCGGATGCACTGTAGCTAGCTACATGAAGCATGTGCCCATTCTCTCACCTCATACATAATGAATCAGGTGAGTATTTTATTGCACTTGAAATATTGAAGGGAAATAATCAGCAATTCTGATTTTTGTCATCATCGTGCAGCCCTAGGTTATGCCCACGTTTTCCGTATCAGCTTGTCACTCAGGTGTGCAGTGTGGTGAATTTTCTTCACTGTTTTGCTGGTATTGCTGTTATGATCTTTCATCTATCTGTCCATCAGCATGAGTCTGAGCGCATGCAGGCTCAGGTTGCCAGTCTACGCAGTCAGCAGATTAAAGATGCAGAAAAACATCAGCTGGTCATCACCAATCTGAACAAACAACTCAAAGGGTAATTATTGGAAAAAAGCTCCTGGGGCCTCGTTACAGAAACATTTTGGCTCCGATTTTGTAACCATGTGATTTTCAGTTACCGTCTTATTTTTGCATTAATGCTGTGTCAATCTGTTTACTCAGACTGAGCAGCACACAGGAGTGTTTGGAGTCCTCTCTCATGGAAAAGGAGCACACGCTTGCCAGAACCTCAGAGAAACTGGAATGTATTGACAGTTTGAGAGAGGCTTTAGAGACAAAGGAAAAACAAAACCAGGACCAAGCAGATAGACTTCTTCAAACTGAACACAATGTGGGTAAATGGGAACGGCTAATGTATACAGCTGTCCCAGCAAGTATTCGTTTGTGTTTACAAGATGTCCGATTTATTTTAAGGTCTTCTAATTTGTTGCTTATTGATAGTTCATTATTATTATTATTATTTTCTTTTTATTGTTATTATTATTAGCAGTAGTAGTAGTAGGAGTGGTGGTGGTAGGTATCAAGTAGTAGTTGGTAAGTTTAGGTATTGGGTAGGATTAGGGATGTGGAATAAGATAATGCAGAATATATACTTTGTAAATACAAATGAACTGCCATTATCCTAATAATAGGCAGGTAATAAGCCACTAGTTAATAGTGAGAATTGATACTTAAACTTAAGTGACTGTAAAAATAGATGTCTTGGCTAAAACAAGGCCCAATTTGGGCTGTCAGTGAAAATCTAATAGATGTACAACAATAATCCAAAACTAGACTAGTCATCAAATAGACAGCAGTGGATGACTACAAATCTGAAGCCTATTTGATATCTATTAGATATCTTGTTTTAGACAAAAAGTCTATGTTTTGATATTTATTAGATGTCTTTTAAACTTTGTAAGGTCCAGCCAGTTAGTCCAATTACGTGTCTGCTGTTGGATGAAGGTTCACTGCGTTCACTTTCCAGTGCACAATGTTGTTTTAGTTAAACTTTAGCTCAAATCTGACTCCAATTTTAATATGAGGTGGTTTAGAATAGTAATATATTTGTCTTTCACTTTATCTGACTACATTCATAAAACATTATTAGATGTTATAAGATAACATAAGATTATATCAATATATAATTTAGATGAATGTTTGAACCTTTTGTCTTTACTCGTAACTATTACATTTGTCCATTCGGATGCTCATGTTGTTTAGAGGAATCACCTTGGCCGGTGCCGTCCCTCACGGTCACACTCTCGTCAGTCTTGATTATTAAACAGAGGTAATTGACTAATACTTTTAGATGGCCGCTTCAATGCTTGCTCATTCTAAAGTATTTTTGATTAGTCCCTTAGATGTACACCCTTGAGTTAAAGGTATTCTTATTTCTAATTAGAGGTCAAGGCCATTATTATAAATATAACTGACTACTGTTCTCTATAATAATTTTGGTTTAGCCAAGCTCATGGTTTCCCATGTACACTTAATTTAGAACAACATTACTTTCAAACAAGGTTCAGGCACCCTATCTAGGTTAGTCGTGCAACACCTTGTTGCCCTAGATGGAAATAACTCCTTTTCCACCTAAGTACACTTGAATCAATATCAAGAGTCAGTCGGATCTCTAAATACAGTTAGTGTGCCTGATGCTCCATCTCAACTGGACTTAGGTCGTCTACTGACCTGACGCAGGAAGTGTGGAAACAAGGATACAGCATAATCTACTAAAATGAATAAAAACAGAGTAAGCAGAATGTGTTCAAACATAACAATTTAATAGTCAGGTAAATATGTATTATGCCAATTATTCAGTCAATTCATAAACAATCAATATAAGACATCAAATTTAAAAAAACAAATCTAAGATCAAAAGATGCATACCTGACTTCAAAATATACATAGTATAGAACAAGAGAGCTCTATACTATGGGCTGATCTGCATTTAGTGGCATGTTAGATCTGAAGAGTTACTGCCTATAGGAAACAAATGGTAATTTGAATAGACGTCCTCTAGGTAAAGGCACACATTTAGCAGTGGTTCAAAAGATATCCGAAGTTATATATCTATTATTTTGATTGTCTATTTCTGAGGGAATGAGACCATTGTACCAGTCGCACTGAGACATTTCAAATGATATCAAACATGATGCCAAAACTCACTTGCGTTGATACAGAATATTCATACTTTGAGATGACCATTCTTTGTCTTTGTTCATTGAGTTGGGTGAGGAGGAGTGTGGGTGAAGGGAAGGGAGTGAACGATAATGAGCTTTCCCTCATTCTCACTCTATGGGGTGTAGAGGCAATTGTGTCTGTGTTTATACAGATTGTTTGTATTGTCCATATGTGAAAGCATCAAAGTATCTGAGATTTCCTTAATCTTTTATATCATAAAAATGCTTGCTGGGGTGGGCAAAACAATAAGTGACCACTTCAAAGTTCTTATCCGTTTTCTAAATTTGCCATTAACTGGTATATGTTTTGAGTAATATTGTTTAGTTGTGTTTGATTTTGTAAACTAGTGATTGTCAGATTATCAAATAAGATAATAGATGATAAAAAATTTTAAGTGGTTTCCTGTTTTTTGTCCAGAGCTGTATTGATGGCATCTATCACTTCTAGATGTTCGGGCGCCAATTTAGCAGACAGCACATTATATTTTAAGTTGACGAATGTTTGCATGCATTAAGCATTTTAGAGCTCTTAAAGGGATAGTTCCCACCCAAAACCGAAAATTCTGTCTTTTTTTTTTTTTTTTTAACAAAATAGGATGCTGGTAACCATTGACATCCATATTATTTGTTTTTCCTGCTATGGAAGTCAGTGGTTACCAGTTTCTAGCATTCTTCAAAATATCTTCTTTTGTGTTCCAAAAAATTGAAAAGTCACAAATGTTTGGAACCTCGGTTATCCAAGGATCCACCGGTTATTTCTTTCATTACCTGGGAAACGAAGGACGCATTTTGAATGCATCCTTTGGAGTATGCAGCCTCTGAAATGAGACACAGCTTATGTAAATCAATGGGTGCCATCAACCAGCATTTTTCAAAATCATCAAGAGTTAAAAAAGCATCAAGAGTAACAATGTAACACATTTAAGACACTGCATATTTGTGATTTATTTATAACCATATCTAAGTAATTGAGGGTATTTTGTTTTGTAGCTGGCTGAAGTTAAAAAGACATGCAGCAACTTTGAGAAGGAAAATTCTGAGATGAAAGCGACTGTTGCAGAACTAACTTTGAAACTCAGTGTGATGAAAGACAAGGTGAAATCTTACAAACATGACCATTCACATCAATATTTTTTGTTTTGATTTTGTTTAACATTTATATTTTGACCGATGTTGCCTAAAGTATTATTTTCTATATTCTTGTTTCAGGTACAGAAACAAGATGCAACTATGGAATCATTACAAAGTGATCTGGTTCAAACAAATGATGAACTTGACAGACTGAATACGGTTCATTTGGAAGAAAGAGCACAGCTGGTTCATGACTTGCAGAGCTGCGAGCGTGAAATCGATAGACTTCAAGATGCCATCACTGACAAGGACAAAGAAATACTGGCTCTGTCATCCAGCATGGCAGAATATTCTGAGCAGATCCATGAACTAAAACAGGAAATGAAGCTCAAAGAGGATGTGCTGACTAAAGTCGAAGAGAATGTTCAAATCTTTAGAGACCCACAGCTTTCCGACCAGCAGTTCTTTAATATATTAATACCTAAGCTAATTGAACAGTTGAAGAAAACTGAAAGCGATCTAAAGGTTGCCAAAAAAGAAGGTGAGTCAAGGAGTAATGAAATTAAAGACTTTATAAAGCAAACAGAAGACGATAAGAAAATAATCCAGAATCTCCGCATGGAAATACAGACACTAAATATGAATGTGAAAGACCAGCAATTAGACGGGGAACAAGTGCATGAAAAAGATTTCCTCAAAGAAGAACGCAATAAGTTGCTTTCTGAAGTCAGCAAACAAAAAAGTGAGCTTCTGATGTTTTCTAAAACACTTGAGGAGCAGGTTGCATGTCAAGAACAGCTTAAGCAAGATGCGCAAGACAAGTCAGAGATAATCTTCTCATTGGAGCAGAAGTTAAAGATTGTTCAAGAGGAGGCAGTAGCTGAGAGGGATCGATTTAACACAGAACTCAAGATTCGAGATGAAGCCAAAGAACACCTTGAGAAAAGTTTGTTTAGTGAAATTGATAGTGTGAAATCTTTAAAGAATGACAACCAGAAACTTAAAGAATCACTTGAGCAGAACTTGGGAGAGCTTGCAAGACAAAAACAGCTCCTGGATAGTGCTACGGTGGAAATACAAACCCTGCAAGATCAGAATTCCAGCATTCTTCTGCAAGTCAAAAGTCTCGATAATGACAATTGTCAATTAAGGGTTGAAATTGAGACTAGAGTCCAGTCTCTCTCTGATGTTTTGGAAGAAAAGAAAAGATTGTTGAACAGAATGTCTGAAGTTGAACTGCAGTTTTCAGAAAGTGTTAAAACAATAGATGACTTTCAGAGAGATAAGGAAGAGCTGTCTCTCAGAGAGGCTGACATGAGGAAAGAACTTGAGAAAAACAAACAGTCTATGACTGAGATTTTGTTACAAAAAGATGGTGTTGTAGAGCTCCATGATGCGTTGATTAGACAAAATCAACAATTACAAGAAATTTTAGAAGAGAAACAAAAGGAAGTGCTTGTATTGACCCAGGCTGTATCTGACTTGAATAACAAGATGGCGATAACTCTCAAAGAAAATGAAAAACTTGCTTCTCAAATTGTTAGTCTTGATGAACAGAATGGTTACCTTCAGAAACAAATGAATGAACAGATAAAATCACTTACAGAGACGACAAATGAGAGACAGACTTTACAAAACAAAATCCAGTTTTTTGAGACACAGGATGTGGAAAACCATAACATTATAGAAGGCTTACTTAAGGCCAAAGAAGATTTGCTTTTGCAAGTGGAGGAACACAAAGTTATTGAACAGAAACTGCAGGCCGATGCTGAGATCTTACAGAAGAAGTCTTCAGAATGCTCAGACCTCACAAAAGATCTCAGCGAGACCAAAGAGGAAGTAAATCACCTTAAAAGGAAACTTGAATCCTCTAATTCTGAAGTTGTTAAATGCAAAAATATTGTGCTTGAAAAAGAAAACATCTTAACAGACCAACATATGCAACTGGAAGCTTACCAGCAGCAATTTAAGCATTTACAAGATAGCATTTCTGTACTTCAAGAACAAGCTTATAAACATAAATCAGGCCTGACAGAGAGAGACACTCTGCTGCAAAAAGAATCACATACATGTAGTTTGCTTCAAAAGGAACTTGGTCATGAAAGAGAACTGGTTTTTACCATTCAACAAGAGATGGGCTCTCTGAAAGTTGAGTGCTCCAGACTGAACCAGGCTTTGGAAGAGAAAGAAAACACTTTAAGAGAGAAAAACCTTGAATGCCAAAACCACTCAGAGGAATTGTCTAAAAGAAATGAGACGTTGGTTTCACTTACTAGTCAACTTGGTCTTATGAATACAAGCATAGCAAAACTTGAATCTGATAATGCAAACTTAAAGGACACTTTAGAGCGGCATCTATCAGAAAGTGCAAGACTCAAAGAGGAGCTGATACAGAAACAAATAGAGCTTGTGGAATATCAGGACAGTGGTCAGGCAATGACTGACCAAAACAGTATAATTAAATCTGAACTAAAGAATTCAATGACAGAAATGTTTAGGCAAAAAGAGATGATCACTTCACTCAAAAATGAGTTGGAGAGCAAAAGAGGCGAACTGGGGTCTTTGGAAGAGAAGTTCAAATCGGAGCACTCTCAGCTTGAAGCTTTACAACTCGCTCTGCGGGACAAAGATGATGTTTTCCGTACACAAGAGATGCATGTAAATAACATGCAAGCCAAACTGTTGGAAAGTGAGGGCCAAATCAACCAGAGAAACTCAAAGCTCCAGGAAGAGAATCAAAGTTTACGGACAGCTTTGGAAGACAAAGATAAAGAATTTTCTTTGGTTAAGACAACGTTATTGGCACAATCGGAGGCATGTGAAGCTAGACTAAAATCAGAAATGGCTGCGACTGCTCAATTTCAGAGAGAGATACAAAACTTACAAGAAAAGATGAACCATCTCATAAGCATCATTACTGAAAAAGATTCCTTATTGTTGCAGGAGAAAGAGAAGAATCTGTGCTTGCAAAGTAGTGCATCAGAACTGGAAAGCACAGCTTCACGACTGAACTGTCAATTGAAGCAATTAAACTCAGAAATCAAACAACTCAGGGAAACACAAACCAAGAAGGAACAAGTCACGTTTGCTGCTCACTCGCAGATGCAGAAACTGGATGAACTCTACAAGAATCTTCAAGAGGAATATGATTTGACTAAACAAGAGCTGCTAAAGGTTTTCAATGAAAAAGCATTGAAGGAAGAAGAGGTCCGTAAATTAATCCTGGAAAAGGAAGACATTCTCAGAACTTCCAGTTATCAGATTCAGAGAACTCAGGATCAACAACACAACTGGGAATCTACCACCATGAATAAAGTGGAGGAAGTTCAGGCAATGCAGAAACAGAAACTTCACAAAATGGTAAGTCCTAGATGTGAAACAAATGTTGAATTAAATAAGAAATACAAAACTAGGAAAATAGTTTGGTCAGTTTTAAAATGTTTAACATCTTGTTCTTGATTCAGTCTTGACTATAAACTTCTTTTTGCCTTCAAATGAAAATCAATTAAAGAACTTAATTCAAAGTATTCCAGGTATATGCCTTAGGGCCGAGTCACACCAGGCCGACGGTCAGCTGTTGGGCTTTGTCATTCTGTCGGTCAGGCTAGTTGGTTTGGTGTTTTTCACACGTAGCCTCTCGTCAGGTTAACATCTGAGCTTTTTGGCCCGGATTTAGCATGTTGAATTGGTGTCGAACCATTGACTGAAGACAGACTGGTTATACAGCAAAGATTTAGAGCACAAGTTAGCAAGTAAACAATATAAGCCAAGAGGGGTGACAAAGGGGCTAGCTGTAATTTTGCTACATTTCTCAAATATTTGCAAACGATAAGAATTATTAGATTATCAGTCATTTTTACACGAGTGAATCTCTCCGTGGTGAGTGCGACAACACAGTTGAGTTTCGTTGTTTGGCATCAGCTTGGTGTATCCTGGCCCTTAAGTATATTCTTTCTTGACAAAGTCTTGCCCAAAGACAAGGAAGTTTGATGCACGATACTAATTTGTGTTCCTTGGAGGTATGAGAAAATTAGAGATATGTTTGAAGGGTTATTGACAAGGGTTCAGGTTTGATGAGCCTTTACATTATGTCCACATAACTAATAACCTGTAGGACCTTCTTTAGCTTGCAGAACAGTGGCCATGCAGCGAGGCATTGATTTGATTAGGAGACAAGGTGCATTTAATGACACCTTTTTTCAGTTTTTCAAAAACAAATAATTGACATTTGTCTGTGTATCTGCAGGAGTTTATGGCTTTGCAGGGTAAAGAAGCATCTCCAGAACAATGGGTTCAGTTGAATGGCCATCTGCAGCAATGCCAGCTAGAGATTCAGCAAAGAGAATCTAGCCTCCAACAGATCAACATCAAGGTATACATCCAAATGTGTCATCTGGAAAACAATATAGTCTTACATTTACTGAATTGAGTTGTTTGTGTATTGAATATGTTTGTGCATGTATTATTATCTTTGCACTAGTTACAGCAGGCAATTGAAGAAAAGGAAGGGGTTTCCAGGGTGCTCAAAGATGCACAACAGACTGTTAGTGAGCTCCAGAATCGCTGCTATTGGCTGGAGAGACAAGTTCAAAACCAGTATTCACCCACACAGGTGACTAAATGGGTATTTATTTGAATACGGATCTGAAATACTGTAGCATAACTACTACGATTAAAAGATTTATTAAAATATATATAATTTTAAATCAAAGACAAGCTAAGGAAATTACACTTACTTGAATGGTAAAACTTGTACATTTACAACATTTTGGTTTCACACATTTGGGTTTGAGTCAATTGAATATTTGTATTACAGCACACTATTATTTCCAGTTTTGCAATAAAATTGTCTAGCCTTAGGCTTATAAGTTAAATAAATTAAATAATAAAACATTACACCAATGCAACATATGTACTTAAAGGGATTGGCGGTTAATTTACACACTCTTAGGCCATCCATGATGAAGGTTTCTTTTTTCAGTAGAACATCAGAGAATTTTTTTTAGCTACAACCATGGCCCCTGGTAATGTAGTTTTAGTTTTGACTCAATGTAACCTGTAAAAGCCTGGGTATACATCAAAACAAAATTGGGAAAATGTACGATAGGACCTTAAAATGAAATGAGGATTAAATCTGTAATGGGCTTAAGTCTGCTTGTTTCTCAGCAGGGTTCAGTCTACGCAGAAGTTCCACCAGGAGCCCCTCAGGAACCAATCAGTGCCACTTTAAACCAAGTTGGATCAGACAGCAGAGATCTCAGGATGAGGTTTGTTTAAGAAATTCACTAGTAGTTGCATACATTATTCATATTTACAAGCACATTTGAACGTCTTATGAAAGGTTTTGCAGAAAGTTCTAATGAATAATGATATGTTTATGAAATTGTTTATATGCAGATTTATATGGTTAATGAATGAGACCCTTGTGTTTGTAGCTTTTTGTGTGATAGTCTTATTACTTGTTTTTTTCTGAATATTTTGTCCAGGCTTTCCGAGGCAGAGATTCACCTGTCACAGTTAAACTCTAGATTAGAGGAGGAAAGATCAAGGAGAGAGGTCGCAGAAGAAGCTTTGCGGTTGACAGAACAAAGAGTTGTAAGGTAAAAAAAAGCTCTTTTATGAATATTCCAGATTATGATTACAGTGTATACTTTATCATAATCTATTTATGGTTAGTTTCACACTACAGGTTTAAAGTGAAAATTCTGTCATCATTTACTCACTCTTCAATGAACACCTTTTTTGGAAATAGGCTCATTTTACAAGTCACCTAGAATTAAACAGTCCACTTTTACCATTTTTGAATACATTCGGTCGTCTTAGAATATGGCGGGACCTCTTTTAGCTTAGCTTAGCATAAATCATTAAATCGGATTAGACCAGTAGCATCTTGTTCCAAAATTTCAAAAAATATCCTATTTAAAGTTTGACTGCTCTAGTTATATTGTGTACTAAGACTGACAAAAAAAGAAAAGTTGCTATTTTCTAGGTTGATATGGCTAAGAACTAGACAGCTTTGCTGCAGTACCATGGCCAGTGATATTACGCAGAACTTGAAAATAGTCCCCAGCTAAGTAACAGCCCTGCATAATATTGTTGTGGATGGAAGATGCTAATATATGAGAAGCTTATGGTCTAGTCCAGTTCAATCATTTATGCTAAGCTAAACTAGTGCTCCCATCAGACACAGACATTGGCTGAATGGATTAAAAACACAACTGTTAAACTCAAGGGGAGTTGTAAAATGTATGAGTATGCACGAGTTTCCACACAAAGGAAGATATATTGCAGAAAGCTGAAAACCGTAACCATTAACTTCCATAGTATTTTTTACATATATTTATGTGCGACAGACAGTCCTCGGGTTATAACACCTGAACAGAGCGATACAAAGGATATTATTTGTCTCTATTTGTAGTACATAAGTTATAGTTTAGCTGTGTGTGACAAACACTGTCTGAATGTGTGTGCAGCTTCTGCTCTGCATATTCACAGTTTCTGCACTTCTGGTTCTCTGCTAGCACATCCAGTGTAAAACAGGCATAAAGCCAAGGTCACTAGAGTTTGATAATGCAAATTTTAATTGGTGCTGCAAAAAGGGGTAGGATAAAACAAGATGATGTGACGCTGATCAAACAAATGCTTACAACACATTTGAAATGCACAGATGGCTCTTTTTTTATTGGTCTCATGCATTCACGTGATGCAAAATCGCAGGTCAGAGTTCACCAAACTTGAACTTTCAAACACAGCGACATGTGAAACGTGTCGCATGAGCTTCCGTTTCCGGTCTGCCGCATTCACATGCATATGAATGGAAGTCAGTGGAGTGAAAAGTGCAGTGTGACTACAGCTTAAGTTTGAAATGTTCACATCCAAATGCTCAGATTAAAAAGCAAACATGTAAAGAAGAAAAGAAAAAAAACTACGCTAATAAGCACTGGTTTTGCTGTAAAACTAACAAATATCTTATCAAAAAATCTCCTATTCCCCAAATGAGTCTTTATATCCATACAGAAATCTAAGATGCCCAGTCAACCATTTATCTTATGAAAACATTGGAGAGTGTAGTGCACATGTGAGCTCAGCTTAAATGTGTAGAATGAACAAAATAGTTCTCCTAAATGGCAGTTGAGATGGTATTCCCAACTTAAGATAGAGGAACTCGGGCCTACAATCTCTCCTTTCATTGCTCCATTATAAGCATTTTTACATGATTAGGAAAATATCAGATATTAATATATGGGGGAATGTGCTCAGGCCAAGGACTACTGTTGATCATGACATGAAAAAAATATCTTTATACTGTACTTATTCAAAGATATTTTATTGCTAGCTTGACTGTGCTAGCAACACTAATGCATTTATACACCATTTGATATGTGTTGTTGTTGTTGCTTCTTTCAGCATGGAGGCAAATCAGTCAAGGCGTTCTCAACCAGACTTTAGCATACAGCTGGAAAAAGATGACGAACAGTTTGAAGAACTTATTATTCGCCCGAACCGACGCCTATTCATGCACAAGGTACTGTATGTGTAAATGAATGTATAAATTAAGTTTCCGCTTAGGGGTGTGTGTGATATTGCTACAATTTTTTTATATCTATATATATATATATACTAATAAAATAGCAGGATCTTCCAATAAGTGTATTTAATTGCCATTTATACTTCGTGAAGACCATGTTGAACAATCTCCAGGTTACAGAGTTAGATTCAGATTGACAGATTCAAAGAAATACAACCTGGTTAAGTGGTTTCACAGTGCTTGATATAACCATTTGGGTTTAACCCAGAGATTTTTGAATAACATTTTGAATAACATGCTGCTGAAAATCAAACATGCAGCAAACAGCCAATCACACCACACATGAGAGAATCAGTTGGAATAATTTCAGAGAGAATCAGTGCAATTCCCTTCTCTTTTGAAGATAAGAGCTGTCATTATCAGAAACATTATGAATTTAAATTTTTACATGTCAGAAATAAATATCCAAATATTGAGAAGGCAACTTAAAGAACATTATTTTAGCATAAATCAGTCAAATGATTTTAACAATGTAGGTTCACAAACAGTCCAAAAGACAGTGATTTTAAAAGCTTTATACATTAAAGCAAATGTATATTTAATAGTTTATTGTAATTTTAGAGTGGACAATTTGACAATTGACTATTCGGTTTGGCTTTGCAAAACATGCCTCTGGACTCTGGAGATGTGTTCTGTTTGATTTTTGCAAAGTAGATAGTTATGTTAAACTGTAATATCGCATATAAAATTTGCTAATAAAGCACTGTTTCCAGTCAAAGAGAATAAAATCGTCACTTTCTGATATATTGGCATTAAATATCAAAAAGAAAAATAGAATTTGCTGCAGTAGAATCCACTGTGGGCCATTTTTCTAATATAATTAAGTAACTGCACCTCAGAAGACACAGACGAAATGCAACGAATGCACAATGGCATTTGGAGCCGCGAGACCGCTCTTGGTGGACTTTGTCTAAGGCATTTTAGAATGACAAAGACAACATTTCAGACATTGTGCAATGTGGCCAGTCCACTGGTTTGTCCATTAATGCCGTCCCATCGCACCCATTTTTGTTATCATATGCTCTCTTAAAACAAAATCATGTTACTTTTTTCAATGAGCATACTTGAATTTATTCTGTGAATGCTTTTCCATTGTAGTTTATGCACATTTTTTCTTATTGGAAAAACATTTATCTTACTCAGTTGTGCTCTTAAGATTTTTATGCACAATTTTTAAATTGATGTGCATCTTGGCATTTCCATTGAAGCATTTTTAAATTCAAATCCATTCCTGGCTTGATATTAAAGAACTACAGTTGCAAAAAAAAAAAATATATATATATATATAATTGTGATAAATTCTTCCAGTCAGCCTTGTCATTGATCACTCTTCATGTCTTCTTGTTTGTGTGTCATTAGTGTAGTCAGAAAGTGTTTGTCTTTAATTGTGATTTAGATGAAGATAAGTCTACAAATTATGAGTAATCAAGCCAGAAATCCAGGTAATTCCAAAGGGTCCACAAACTGTTTTCTTGCAACTGTACCTCATGAATCTAAATGTTCCCATTTATGCCTGCATTTACACTCATGTTGTGTAGTATTGCTAAATGACTGTTTTGAGTGTAACTAAATTACTTGCGATGCTTTTTCAGATGAAAAGCGGGGTTCATTTGTGCCAGCGTTGGCTCAAAGGAAGAAGCACATACAGCTGTTCAAGACTGCTAAAATCCAGAGCGAAATCACGCTACTTGTTCATCGGGTACATTCTCATGCTTCATGTGCTGGTTTTCATGTGCCTCGGTTCATCTCTATGAAGAGTGATTCTCACTAAATCACATTTGCACAAACAGATGTAATTAGTGGATCCAGAAGCTTCCGCTCTAGATAAACAGTGTAGGAATGTCGCTCTATACTCTCGGTCAGTTGGTTTAAAGTGGAATCATGAACTGTGATTTTATCTGAGATGTCAACTATGAACTGGAAGCTGCTTTATTATGTCACACTGGTTTCCACACACACACTTCAACACCAGCGTTTAGCAAAAAAGGTACGCAGATTTTAGACGATCTGATGCAACGGCTATGCACTGAATTCTTAAATTTAGTTAAGCAATTATGTTTTTCATAAGCTGCCCTGTGAAATAGAATTGAAGATGAATGTCAATCCTCTTTGTCTGCACTGTAAATGAACGTGAGATTTAAAAGTAATTTATTATGGAGTAAATATGGAGTTATTGTTTTATTTGTATGCTAAATACGTGTCATGTTTAGCAGGCCTTATAAGCTAGGAAACTAACATTGTTAGGAGCTTTACATATATGCTTGAGTATGATTCTGAATATCGGAATGCAGAAACACTGGACATAAACCATGATTTTTGAGGAGTTTTTTTGGGGGGGATTTGAATGATGTGTTGTGGAACTGCAATTTGTGTGTTTGCAGAGCCTCAATGTAAGATTATGTTGCAAATCAGTCACACTGCTCTATTGTGCAATACAATCTTTAAATGGAGTGTATGAGGAAAAAGAGTGAATCTTTGTTGAATTAAACTACTGAGATTTTCCTTGCTGTGTCTTTTGTTGTTATATTTATATTAACTAATTTACTGATTCTTTGGTATTCGTCTATATCTTCTCTCTCGCATCAGGTCAGGGTACAATTAATCGTAAAGGGGACGGTGTGGTTGCGCAGTGGGTAGTGATGTCGCCTTAAAGCAAGAAGGTCGCTGGTTCGAGCCTCGGCTGGGTCAGTTGGTATTTCTGTGTGGAGTTTGCATGTTCTCCCAGTGTTGCTGTGGGTTTCCACCACAAGTCCAAAGACATGCGCTATAGGTGATTTGGGTAAGCTAAATTGTCCATAGTGTATGTGTGTTTACCAGTTGCAGCTGGAAGGGCATCCGTTGCGTAAAACATATGCTCATATGGCGGTTCATTCCACTGTGGCGACCCCTAATTAATAAAGGGACTAAGCCGAAAAGAAAATAAATGAATGAAATGAATTTTTTTTTTTTTTGGTACACTATCAAATATGTTAACAAGCATATAGCGTTTGACAGTTCGTAAGCACATTAACCTGAACAATGTCAAAAATGTAATCTAAATGTGAAGGTTTTCTTGACCTTTTAGGCTTTAGAACTATTCGTGTTCTTTGCACTTTAAATGTCAAAAACGTTTGCTGTCATCGTTTCAACCTTAATGTTGGTTATCATCAGTGTTATACCGATGTGAAATTGTTTACAGTGTGTTTGGATTCTTATGTCATGGTCACACTGCACTTTTCGCCCCATAGACTTCCATTCATATGCATGCAAATGTAACAGACTGGAAACGCAAGGTTGTGCGTTTCACGTTGACAAGTTTCGCATGACGCTGCGATGCAAAGCTTAAGCATGGTGAACTCTGACCTGCGAACTCACATCAGGTGATTGCGTGAGACCAATAGAAGATCAAAACATGACCTCTCTGTACAGAAATTGAAAATTCTGGACTTTGAACATCTCTGGAGGATGATTGTTCCATGATGATCAATTCCAACCACAGTGTCAAACCAATTAGATTTTCTGTCCTTTCCTACATTTGGGCACTCTGAGTGAGTTAGTGATATTGTCAATATGTAATAAGAAATTACAGATTTGGAATGACCAACTTCTCTTGCAAATAATGGCCAAAGGCATTAACAGTGGGGTTTTTAATCAGTGTTGTGTGAAAGGCTAAGTTGACTTCAATTTAAAACACTGTTATATCTGCCATTGGTATTGTGTTTGTGCTGGCCACAAAATTGGCCACGATGTTAAAATACCCATTACAACCAACCAAAATGTGACCTGTATGTTGTTCGCATAATCCACCATTTTTTCTCTGCATACTATTAATACTTCCTAAAACAAAATTGAAGCCTGCACAAAATATAGCGTGTCAAACATAATAATAATAATGAGTGTTAAATGTAATAGAGTAATTCCAGCGTTATGGATGTGACATTTGCAGTAAAAACTCATTTTCACACATTATATTGAAATATCTGTTTATATTTTCCAAAACAACTAACCATTATGGGATATTCAGGAAAAAAATAATCAATCTGTAAACATTTTTTTAGATTTGAAATGAGGAAAATAAACATGCGTTATTGGATGTTACCAAAAAAGTCGAGTTTACAGTATACAACATACTTTGTAGAAATTCTGTGAATTAAACCGCACAACCAAAAAGAAGCAAAGCTAATCAAAAGGATGAGAGTTGGTCCTCTATCGAACAAAAATCATTGGTTTTATGTGACATCTCTTCGTTATGGATGTGACATGTGAAATTGCCACTTGTGTGACGTTGGTAAATCAAATATAATTGTTATGAGATATACATAATACATATACATAACTGATTTATTTTTAAAGTACTGTAAAATACTTGGGGGCTGCACGGTGGCGCAGTGGGTAGCACAATCGCCTCACAGCAAAAAGGTCGCTGGTTTGAGCCTCGGCTGGGTCAGTTGGCATTTCTGTGTAGAGTTTGCATGTTCTCCCCGTGTTGGCGTGGGTTTCCTCTGGGTGCTCCGGTTTCCCCCACAAGTCCAAAGACATGCGCTATAGGTGAATTGGGTAAGCTAAATTGTCAGTAGTGTGTGTGTGGATGTTTCCCAGTGATGGGTTGCAGTTGGAAGGGCATCTGCTGCGTAAAACATATGCTGGATAAGTTGGCGGTTCATTCCGCTGTGGCGACCCCGGATTAATAAAGGGACTAAGCCGAAGAGAAAATGAATGAATGAATGAATGTAAAATACTTGCTTACACAACAAAAATGTAGAAATGATTTTGCTATTTATTTTTATAGCAAGGTTGACATTTGCATGGAACTGCTCAACAATGAGTGAAAAAAAAGATTGAGTGATGCATCAACACCTTAATTTGTGCGTTTTTGTGCTTGAGCTTAAATCGGTTTTACTGACAAATGTCCTGCATCAAATGACTACACTTGAGCATTTTCTACCACAAAAGTGTTTTATTAGCAAATACAGAGAACCTAGGCGTGATCTTCCACCATCAACACAACACAGTGCATAAAGCTGAAGGAGAAATGAGGAATTACACAGTGAATTTTGATACCTCAAAATGTTCAATACTCTGTTCAGCTTGCTAGACTTTCACTATATGAATAAAAACGCAGGATTTCTCTACATGCAAGCAAAGGGCACACAACATCACTGTTCAAAATTAAAACAATGATTAACAAGACACACAGATACAATGCCAAAGACAGGTATTGCATAGGTGAAAGCCAACACAGAATGTATAACTGGTAAAACAACAAGTGTAGGTGTTTTTCTTCCACAAAGCTAAAGTTACTGTTCAAACAATAAATGCAAATACATACAAAACATAATTACTCCATCTTTTATCCTTCAAACTGTCCACACATTTTTTTAAGAGTGAAAAGGACTAAAGAGAAATATGATGAAGATAATATTGAAGAATGGCTTTGGAGATATTTCGCTTCTGGTTGTGTTAAACAAAATGGCAGCAGGGTGTTCATTTGTGCACACGTCATATTTAGCGCATTCAAAAAGTATTCAGACCTCTTCTTTCACATATTTTAACATTTCTTCTTGGGGTCAAAATACATTTTGTGTCGTGCATACAGGAAATACTGTAATCTGGAGGACGTTTTGAATAAGTAAAAAAATGCAGATTTCATTCACTAGCCAATAGAAAAGCTGCCAGGTTTGAAAGTGACTTCAGTGTGAATGCAAATCCACTGTTGTGACTGCACTTCATGCTATTGCTTCAAATAATTTATTCCCATATCAGTCTGGGTGAAAACTGAAGATGTCTGAACTCTTTCTGAATGCACTGTAAAACTTTAGAAAGGGCAGACGCTTTTTGTGAAAGGCTTTACAATCATTTGTCATTCAGTAATAAACATCTCAAAGTGCTGCTGAAGACACAAAAGCCTTAAATAAAAGTGCTTAACATTTTTTTGACTGATGTCAAATATAGTTTATAGGACACTGATAAAATGTGCTGCTTCGGGTGCCATGATTTTCTATTCAACCATTACACTGTAAAAGGCAATTAGTTGACTTAACTTAAAAAAAGTGAGTAAACATATTTCCTTAAAATAATTAAGTAAATGTTACAATGTTTTTTTTTTTGTTTTTTTTAAGTGCCCCTGTATTACGCACTTTAAAAGATTCATATTTTGGTTTGAGGAGTCCCCAACAACAGGCTACTATGCATGCAAGGTCAAAAAACATGTTCGTTGTCATATAATTAGCATTTATCTTTACGTAACTATCCCAATGACTCCCATGATTTGTTCAGCAATTCATTTTTTCAAATTCCCAAAAAAATGCTCCTTTGACACTAATCTGTGGTGGTTGGTCCGATAACCCAGTCTGTTGTGATTGGTCTACTGTGTGCAGTGCGTGTTGGAAACAGATAAAGATTCATTTGATTCATATTAACGACTCTGAGTCGACTATTTTTTGAGAGTAAATAACTTTATACACGTGCACATTTTGATTTAAAACTCAGATGGACATTTCATACACTTAGAGCTGTTACACACTGCACGCAGGGGCGCCGCTGGGGGGTGGGTGTGGAGTTAGGACGATTCTAAGGGCCCACTCAGTTTTGGGTCCCCCAGAGATATTATTAGGCCCCCAATGACCCAACCACACCCCCCCACCCCACCCCACCCCACCGCTCTTCACTTTCGTCCATGACATCCAATCACCACCACCCCCAACCCCTCATTAACTTTCGTTTGCAACACCCAATCCACCCACTCCCCGGTCTTCACCTTTGTCCACGAAAGCTGTCAGAGGGCCCGTGCCGGCCAGCGGTGCCCCTGACAGCATGGAAGATAATTCTCAAAAATCCAAAAAAGGGGCACTTTAAGTAAAGTCAACTTGTCGCTTTTAAGGCGATGGTTTTGCTCAGGTAATTAATCGCTTTACAGGGTACCTGTGACAGAAACCAGGAGGATCAGGAAGCAATTTAATCTGCCCTGCAACCTTATAGCTGAGCTCCACTGACAGTAATTGACAAACCTAACTACTAATAAAACTAATAGCTCATAAAACTACCTGCTCGTTAACTACTCGCCACTCCAACCAACCGAAAACATCTAACGAATTTCTAATGACATGAAATACTTCACTGATCCTACACCCATGTTATTAAAAAAATCACTCTTACTTACACAATGTGAGGTATATTAAAACACTTTCAGCATGAAAGCTAACTTCAGTATAACAGCTTATTTTATTAAGGTCTGGGCTTTATAGTCATCAACTACCTGAAAATATTTGGTTTTGTTCCCAAAAAATACATCTTCAAAAAGTGGTCATCTGATTCAAAAATAAACCTGGAAATGTTGGAAGTGTTCTTCACAGTAGATATGTATTTGGTCTAATGTAAGGAATATATTTTAAATATTTGATTTTATATACATAGAGATTTTTTTAATTATATCAATTTGTTATTATCGCTGGTTATCATTGTAAAATAATCAGCTGAAAATAACCCCCCTGATTTCCCACTGAACATTGGACTTCTGACAGACGTCCAAAAGACATCTATTATACCAACGGACGCAATATAGACTTGATATGCACGTCTGTCAGAGGTCTAATGTTTGGTGGGTTATTTTGAGATAATGACTGACTGGCTGTACATTATCGTACTTACTGAACAGCTGCCAAATAAATAGATTCAAAATTTGTGTAAAACAAGACTGGAACAACGAGAAGATTATGTTGAAATGACAGCAACTAACATTTATATGTCGCACCAGCTAATCCTTCAGCAAGACCAATTCAATGGAATCCCACGGCAATTTATAATTATTTGATTTAGTGGCTAATTTGTATGAATTTGTACATTTTAGTATGATTTGCTCATCCCCAATGATGGTTGGATTTATGGACACATCTCCATTTCAGAATCCTACATTTCATATGCATTTGACCGAATTAACCAGTTTTCTAACAACGTAAAATAGTTACGCTTCCTCATTAGGTCAGTTATACCAATTATTTCATGGCAAAAATGTACAATTTGATAAACACTTCAGAGCCACATTGGTGTCACGCTGTCATGCAAATTCCTTTCATTTCTTTTTTTAAAATCACATTTTCATTTAAAAAAAACGATATAGACATACAGTGCATGCATATTTACTAGGCAATTCAATATTCTGATATTTTTTTCCAAGCACGTTTTTCAAATTTCAAATCACATCTTTATTAATCATTTCAATAAAGCTTGTATATGATGTATAGGTATTTTTTAAGTAAAATGGGCCAACTCTTCTCACTTCTCCCATGAGACGGATGTCACACTTTCTAAATAGTTTTGTTTTTTTAAATAGAGAAAAAGATGTATTATCTGCAACACTCAGTGCCAC
Source organism: Danio choprae (assembly GCA_903798125.1). NCBI lineage: Eukaryota > Metazoa > Chordata > Actinopteri > Cypriniformes > Danionidae > Danio > Danio choprae. The sequence continues at coordinate 5,499,067 of CAIGQW010001850.1, read as the reverse complement.
CATTTTCTCAAACTGCAACATGGTGTCCCCAGCGGTACGAGAGTCAGGTTCTCTGAGGCTTCGCTAGGTTAGGAAGACTGAAAGACAAACCCCAGTTAATAAAAAAATCAATAAATTTGTCACCACTGAGATTTGAGAATGACCCTTGAGGAACTTGAGTAATGGTGCTTATAAGCACATGAGTTAGACTGGCCTTTCAGGATAAGAGAAACTCCCCAAACGACTGCTTATTTCTGAACAATTCTTCAAACAGCAGCACAAGGTGAAGGGATGCTCAGGAGATACTCTCAACTTATCTGTTCATAAAATATTTAAAAAATCCATAACACTTCAGCTTGTGATGTTGTTGTTCTTTAGCCTTATCTTAGCAGCACCTGACTCTGTACTTCTGAAAATGTCATGTACTGTAGGCTGGGAAATGGGGACACTGGAGACTACAAGGTTCCTGGAGGTTTGCCATTCACCTAAATCCTTAGCCTTATTGCAGTAAACCAGATAGTTTACCTGAAATTGTAATTTCTGTCATCATTTGCTCAGTTGGTTAAAACCTATTTGAGTTTCTTCCATCCGTTAAAGATATTCGGAAGAATATTGTAAACCGGTAGCCATTGACTTCCATTATATTATTTTTATTCCTAATATGCAAATAAATGGCTAGCAGTTTTTTTAACAGCCTACACCTATTGTTCTTAACCTGTATTTTTGCATTTTTAACATTATTTGATGGTTTTAAGTAGTCATTTTCAGATTTCTTCAAAAAATAAGATTTTTTTTTCATGCCAACATTAAAAGTCTAATACAAAATGGCCTATTTGTTTCCTGAGGGAGAGAAATTGTGTGAACAATTCATACAGTAGCTGCACAAGGATTATGACAGCAAGACACCTCAGGGGCTCTGTAAATGTACTTTTTTTTCTGGAGGGTCTGACTTATTATTAGGCCTATGTCAAAAACAATCTTTCTCCAACGAAGCCTAAACACTTACAGCCACGTTTTGATGTGCAACAAACAGCAATGCTGAAGCGCTATGATTACACTTGATCTGAAAGGTAGGAAGCACATTGAGGATTATGTAATTATTACACAATATCCTATTACAGCACATGCAGTGAAGCTGAAGCCAAAAAGGATCATGTGCTGCTCAATTCAATGAACACAGGACGGGTTTTGTTTCCGTGGCCATCCAGGTAGAAGGCTGCTTTAGCTAAACAGTGCTTTACACCTCAAATTACATTCCTCAACTAGTGGTTGGCTATCTGGCATCCATTTCATTTCCCCATCTACTGACACTGCTATAACAATGACCAACAAACAATGAACGTGTACGATTTACGTATATGCTACATACGGTTTGCATGTAAGGTCAGTAATTCCCTCGAGCTGCACTGCTGGCGACAACACTAATCTTACTATGGCGAAGGCTTAGCTCATGTTTATTACTGTTGCCAGTTCCCCATTGGAACGCTCTCTTAATTAATATTCATGAGCCAAGCGTCGTCATAGCGGAACGGCTGACTAAATAAAATGGATCCAGCCGTTTTCCCATTCCCTCGGAGGAGAAATTTTAAATCTGTGGCGTCTTACTTTATAATTATTTCCACTGTTGTTATCCCAAAATTCACAACCCCCAACGCAGTACTTGATGGCAAACTGAAGCGTTCCTCCAAACTCCAGAAAGGTCGGGGTGATGATTTTGAAGCTGAACTGGTCGGTCTCCCCATCATTAGAATGGGGGATGTAAAAGGCCAGAATATCCGTAAAGGACGTCCAGTTATTCAAGGTGTACCTCAAATAGACGTTTTTCTCGAAAGCCAGGTTGAAAACGCGCACGACCCCCGAGATGCAGAACTCGTCAGCATGAACAGACTCTAGCAACACCTTTCCTGCATTGACTCTATCCTGGAAGTCAGGCAGGGATCCTGGGTTTGTAAAGAGCAGCTCCATAAACACAGACTGGCTTGACGTGTTGTCGAAGTTATTCAAGTGGAGAGCTCTGGCTTTTTTGAATCTGTCAATAATGCGGTCTGGTACCTCAGGCATATCTGTGTCATCAAAGTGCTTGACAGAAATCAGATCCAGTCCCAGAGAGTCTGCGAATCGCACCTTTTTTTGACTGCTTGGGCTCCGACTTCGAGCGATTTCTAATTTGGCTCTTTCAGCCGATGTCGGGAGAGACTTGCACCTGCGGCGCTGAGTCGGACTGTGCGGAGGCTTGAGGAACGACTCTCTCCCTCTCGGTTTTGTATTTACTACGCTGATTTGTAACGCTTCACAGTCTCCATTCTTGACCTCATCTTCCTCCATGTCGTCTTCTCCGTCCTCCAGCTTCTGCTCTGTCGCCAAGCTTCCGAAAAGCCCAGCGATACAACTGTAGTTTCTCGGGATGCAGTTCTTGGGAGGCAGCATTACCACAGTCTCGGCTTCCATAAGAGTCAGCAAAATCCTTTGAAAAATGTTTCAGTCGTGATCCAACGTTAAATGTCCTTCCGCATTATAGGGTACTGGAAGCTCGTTGATAGTACTGCGGATGTCTGGACCAATCTTCGCCGAGATGCTGTTGCCGGTTGAATCCTACTATGGCGACGCTTGAGGTTCTGAATATTAGTTAGGTCAAGCTAACCTTCCTTGGTCGTGCGCTCAGGAAACACAATTAATATTCATAAGCCGAAGTACACGTTTTTAATTCGCTAGCGGACCAGCGCATATTACCATAGCCTATTTCAACCAATCACGAAAGGCACGTTTGTAGTTAATAATTCATGAGCCTTACCACGTTGATTCTCTGCCAGGCAGACACGCCCCCTCAGCAGCACGCTGTCCGTGAGCTCGATCACGTCTCGCAGTTGATGTAACCTTACACCGCAATGGGCAGTTCAAGGTAAAAGGCAAACGTTGGTTTTGAAAATGCTCCGGATTGCCTTTCTATTGTTCATAAACATTGTATCTCCTTCAGGTATTTTATTGTGTAAAACTTGCAGAAATTAGCTACAAAAAATATATGAAGGGGACTTCGTATGTTTTGCATAGCTTTTTCACGCATAACGTTAGGCCATTTTCAGAGTATTTCACATGATGACGACATTCTTATAGACTAGAAGAGAAACAGAAGAAACGGAACAAAAAAACGAAGTCAGACTACCAAAAACACCACAGCAGAATGTAGACGCAATAGCATCTTACAAGTGCGCTCACGCCGACAAACAAGACTCCTCTCTTTCCACTACGTCATCCTCATTCACGGTTGACATGACAACATGACTCCAAACATCCGTTCTTTCAGTGTACTTCACCAAAGTGTAAGGCCTTTTAATGCATACTGTTTTAATATCCACTGACAGCAGGCTATTAAAGTCACGGTCATATTAGTGTTGTCAAAATAACGTACGTTTATACTGTTATGTATTAAGGCTACTATAACTTTTGTTGTTTTTTTTACTATACAGACGTGACCGAAGACTTCAACAGTAGCCTAACTCGTAAGAATCAAAGTGATGTTTTTGTTGTTGTTTCTCAGACTGTGATTGAAGCTGTCCGGAATGGATGTCTCTGCAAGCTGTGCGTCAGACGATGCTGATGCAGAGAAACAGTCGGCGAATATTGACAGCTCAAAAAGGAACTCTGATTCTTCGGGCAGAAAGTATGTCAATGTGTTACTGGATCTCAGTGAAGAGGATTACTGCAGTGAGAACAACATGTATTTGTTGCAGAGCCGCACTGGCTGGGAAGATGCTGTGAGTCAAATGAACACGACATGAAACAGTTCATGTGTACACTGAAAAATGCTGGGTTATTTCAACTCTAACTGGGTTATATATATATATATATATATATATATAACACACAGACACAGACACACAGACACACACACACAGACACACACACACACACACACACAGACACACACGCACGCACGCACGCACGCGCACACACACACACTTTTTCCACAGAATGACTTTTATTTTTTTGCATTTTTTCTGAGCACTGATAAACCGTTTTTACCATTATTTACAATAAAATTATATATTACCAATGCAATGAGAACATGCATTTGTTGTAGAGCTGCACTGGCTGAGAAGATGCTGTGAGTCAAATTAACACAACACAAATGTGTATATGCTAAAACATACTTGGTTATTTCAACCCATATTTGGGTATAATATGGGACAAAACATACTATATATATAGCCATGTAGATTTATAGATTTAACCCAATTTATGGGTTTCTCTATATTTTAGCAAAAAGTGAGTTAAAATAACCCAGCATTTTTTATTTTATTTTTGTTATTATTTTTTTCTGATCACACAATGATTATCAGACATTTTTACCATTATTTATAATAAAATATGATCAAATTACCCCCAAAAAATATAATAAATTGTCAGGCATACTTAAAACAACAAACATAAGATGAAATATGTAAAGAATGTTAATTATTTCCCTTATGTCTTTCCAGTGATCTTTGTTTATCTTCGGAACACAAATAAAGATATTTTCGATGAAATCCGGGAGCTCTCTGACCCTCCATGGACAGCAATGGTCCTGAAACGTTCAAAGTCCAGTAAAGGAACTAAAAACATTCAAAACATTCCATGTGACTTCAGTGCTTCAACTGTATTAATATGAAGCTCCATAAAACTTGTGTGCAAAAAAAAAAACAATGCAAAAAACTAACAAACAAAAAACCTGTTAAAACAACTTTGTTCGTCAATGTCTTCCACATCAGATCAGGGTGCATGTTTACTACAGGCAATATGGCGCTTGTGTGTTGCGCTGCCGATTCTAATGGCAATATGTTGTATAGTCTGTAGTAAACATACACCTTAAACTGACAGGGGAGAGAAGTTTTCCCTTCTGGGCTTTGACCGTTGCGGTATATAGAGAATTCTCAAAGTGCTCTCAGATCTTATCTAAAATAACTTAATCTGTGTTCCGAAAATGAACAAAGGTCTCAGGGGCATGGAATGACACGAGGGTGAGTAATTAATAACAGAATTTTCAGTTTTTGGTTGAACTAATCCTTATAAGACTCTTAGGGATAACATGGCAGTGCAGAAACACCAATTAAATGAAGTTTCACAAACTAATTTCGAGCGGAGCATGTGATATGATTGACCGCAGCTGGTCCCTATCGGTAATCATTAGCTAGCCAATCGGATCATTCCAAATTTTACATAAATATCCAGCCTAACTTTACTCCCTATCCATCCCTTCTCCTCAAGTCTAGGATCGGGAGACACTGCTGCCTCACAGCAAGAAGGTCGCTGGTTCAAGTCCTAGCTGGGCCAGTCAGCATTTCTGTGCGGAGTTTACATGTTCTCCCCGTGTTCGCATGGGTTTTCCCCCGGGTACTCCGGTTTCCTCCCACAGTCTAAAGACATGTGACACAATTGAATTACATAATCGTAACAGTCACAAGCACTTAATACTGAGCTTTTTTAAGTGAGTGTGCACTGGTGTGGTTGGCGGTCTATTTCTATAGAGCCGTCTTTATTTATAGGAATAGGCCAAACAAATCGGGGGAGCTCTCGAGAACTACCTGATCTCGTATCCCTGTAAATGCTCATTGACTAGGTGGGAGCCTTGGGCTCATCTATCTCCAAGCTCAGGGTTTTCTCCCGGGACAGCATGCCAAACCTGCTAACATCGTCAAGCATTATCCAAGTGTGAACTCTTGAAATTACATTTGAAATCTTGATATTTTGCTACCCATCTGATATTTTGCTACCCATCTGTCACCTTGAAATTTGTAATCATTTCAAATATAATAAAATCTATTATGATCACTTATTCCTTTAGAAATTCAGCTCAGAATAATTTTTTTTTTACTAGACATTATTTTGATGGTCCCCTTTAGTTATTCTGTTTAAAAGTATCTTTGCAACACATCCATTAACAGTGATTAGTGAATAGAGAGTGTAGCGCTCTCACAACTGATTCTAAAGATTGCATTTATTACCAATTTCAAAGAATCTGACATACTGCTTTTTTAAACAGGTTGAAGGGTGGGCAAGATTACCCTTATTTGCTGCATTCCCTCAATCACAAAGAAAAGGGAAAAACAAGCAAGATGTCATAGATTCTCATTGCCTCCTTTGTGCGGACCTTAAACCGTCCGACCTTGATGCTCAATCCCCTTTGAATCCTGCAAAAGAAACACACAACACACTCTCCTCTCCCACTTCAGATGAACTCTACTCTTTCAGCTTATCTCTGAAAAATATGTCAGGGCCATTCATCAATAAACTGCTGTCAGGAGAGGAACCGCAAAAGAGATCACCAACAGTTTGCTATTGTCAACCAGAACCATGTCAAATGCTAAAAGAGCAGACAGTAGGTCTCAGCATTAGAAGCTTCAGTGTGTTGCCGCCTCTTAAGGAGTCCAGAATCTTTTTAAAAACAGTGCAGCCCATAGACTGGCATCCAGCAGAGGAAGACAAGATCACGACGCCCAGAGATACCAGTGCCAGTGATAAAATAAACACAGGAAATTACATTAAAGCTCTCATGGACTTCACCCCAGGAGAGAATGGCTACAAGTGTAAAAGAGCTCTCGGCACAAAACACTGTCTGTCCCAGGACAATACTCAGCCGCCTTCTACTTTTAACATCAATTTTCAAAATAAGTACGAGTTTTCATCCAGCACCTTACCCCAGTTTTCCGCACCCTTGGGGCGAAATTTCAGGCAGGAAGATCTGACGAGGTCTTCAACCAGGAACAACACCAGCTATAGATTGTTTTCTAGCCACAAAACGAGAGATCTGAAAAGACCTGAAGCTCATCGACTAATGCTTATAGGGACTAGAGTTCACATGCCTTTGTGATGAATATCATTTCTTTTTGTTTTTTTACTTTGTACCGCGTTGCACCAGACTGTACGGAGATGAATAAGTATTGAGATACTGTTTTTAAATGGCATGAGAATGTACGTGTAGCAATATATGAAATATTGTTTTGCAACCAAAATATATTTTCAGGTCTGCGTGTATTTCTGAACCTGCAGCAGCCTATTATATTCAAATTTACAACTGACGTTGGACAAAAATGGGGTTTCAAGTAACAAAGCAATAAGTGTATTATAGCCTTATTTTGTAATTATTTTTCCGTACATTAGAATGTGTCCTGTTTAATTCATTTTTTTTAGCAAAATAAAATAACCATCCTGAAAACATAATTTATGAAAGAAACCCACTATAAAAAAAATAAACATTCAGTGTTACAATAGATAGAATATTTCCCCCCCTTAAATAACATATTTAAAATAGAAGGATAGCAGTGCAGCCACAATATAGTAATTATTTATCATTTGCTTCAATCATTTAAATTTCAAGAGTTTACTATGATCCCTTATTCTTTTTTCATCAAGTGCAACCCGGCATAAGTATGTTGTTTATTTTTACATAAATATATGTTTCGCTGAATGATGATGGAGTATTATTTCATCAACATACCAGTGCCATTTTTCCAGATGACTTGTTCTAGTCATTTTGATTTTGTGAAACAGCCAAATGAGACAAACAGTTTGCTAACACAAATAATATTTGCTCAGGACACTAAAGAAGAACACATTATGATTGTGATATGAACAGCATTGTATGCTTGATTCCATTAATACTCAGAAGCATTCTTCTCTGCAGTTTATTTTGCAGTTTCATGTGCATCAACATAGCTTAAACAACAGAACATAGCCATATAATTCACATGACTAGCCTCTAAAGAACAAAAACAAAATCATCAATATCATTATTAATATAGATCATTTTAGTAAGGTTTCATACTAATTTAAATAAGACACATACGTTGATAATGGCAAAAACTGCAACACAAAAGTCTTTCTTGGCACCAAAAAACAAAAAAAAGAAGAAGAAAGGGTGAAAAAACAACGCATGCACGCTTTACAGAGAAACGCTTGAGCTTAGCTGGACTCTTTCAAGTTTTCTATGACAACAGTTTCTACTATGACATCATCACTGCCTAAACAAAAGGAACATGTATTGATCTGCAGTGTTTATTCCAAGATTTAAATAATATTTGATTAACACGGTGGCTGAATATAAGTGCGTACTGCTTGGCATGAAAATACTAAAGCTCTTTTGCAGTTACAATGTTCAGAAGCAGCCAATGTAACGCCATAAAGGGAACAGACACTGCGTCACCTACATTCTACTTCTTAAACTTCCACTATATACATTACGTACAGATCAATGGGATATTCAAGCTAAAATACTTAGCATCCCCCCCCCCCCAAAAAAAATCACTCTCTCTCTCTCACACACACACACAGAATGAAAATAAAGCTATGGTTGACTTTCATATTTAGTACACTAAGGCCAATGAGTAGTGAATATACAGGTGATTTTACACTCCACTTATGTAGAGATGAAGCACTCAAAAGAGCCAAAAAACAAATAATGAACACTCTTAACAAAATGAAGAAAATAAAAACACAACCAAAAAGACAGTAAATCTGCCTCTCCTCCAATAAGCAGCAACGTGATTTCAGTTTTTCCACCAAAAGCATATAAACACTTAAATTAAGGCATCAACAAAAAGCTTTATAGAGAAAATGTAAATCAGTATTTAACAATAATAAGCAAGATGAACGTACTCCATCAAAACCGATACATGCGTTTAAAGAAATATTAAAGGTTTGGTTTAACTGTAAACTCCTGTGATTTGCGTATTTGAATCTACTCACAGTACAGAATGCAAATCACAGTAAACAAGAGCAATGTGCCAGCTCTGCTTTGTTTCTTAAGGAAAATGACATCTGAAACATGCATAAGATGCGATTTAAAGACTAAACTGAATTTGCCATAACAGTCAGCAAGAAATATTTGCAAGAATTCTGTCATGAATCAAGACCAAAATATACTCACAGTGACTATTACAGCATTGCACTGATAAATGTAACACGTTTGTTTCATAGCACAAAGCAAACCGACAGCCTATGGTTTAGGAAAAAAGTTTGTAAAAAGACAATAAGACTTTACGTTATCATACTTTAAAGTATACCGACAAGACATTTTATGTGTGGAATGAATGTATAGGATTTTTTACACACAAACACTTGCGCGCCAGGATCACACGCACACGAAACGGTAGTAACGTCAGTTCCAACTTACTACACAGGCTCTGACCTGATCTAGTGCAACAAAAAATACTTTTAAGACTACCAATATATGTTAACAATTAACAGTGAGGTGATAAAGTGCTGAAAATGTATATTTATACATCCTTAGATTTGGACAGATATGCAATACTGGTCACACTTTACAGTAAGGTTCCATTAGATAATATTAGTTCATGTATTTACTAACATGAACTAATAATGAACATTACTGGTATGACATTTATTGCTCATAGTTCAAGGTTTACTAATGCATTATTAAAATCCAGTTGTGCTTGTTAACATTAGTTAACCCACTGTGAGTTAGCAAAAACTTACAATAAAAGATTTATTAACTAATGTTAACAAATGAATAAGCACTGTAATAAGTGTATTGTTCATTATTTGTTCATGCTAGTAAATAGTATTAACAAACATGATCTAATGAAACCTTATTGTAAAGTGTTACCCCAATACCTTATAGTGGACTTTTGTCAAAAATAAGGTTCTACAAATACATACACACAATTATTATCTGACAGACTGAGCTCTAGTTGGTTTTGAGGGAGTGCTTGTAAAGGGATAGATCATCCAGAAAAATAAATACTTAACATTTACGCTCCGTCATGTTTTCTCTAATTCTGTATGAATCTTTTTTTTTTGTTGAACACAAAAGTTTTTTGTTTTTTTTTAAATGTTGGTAACCAGACAGCTGATGATAGAAACTGACTTGCATATTAGTGGGAAAGAAACAACAACAAAAACAAACACTACACCCCCAGAAATAACAGTACAAAAAGCTGTCTATGTAGTGGTATATCTATCTCTTAAAAATGTATGTAGGTACTTTATAGGTACAATGTTGTACCTTAATGTCCCTCAATGGCTATTGTCAACTGTTTGGTTACCAATATTTTTCAAAAACAATTGTGTGTTCAACAGAAGAAAAAAAAAATCATACAAATTTGATACAAGTAGATGGCGACTAAATTAACTATCCCTTAAAGTCCCAGGTTCTCAACTCTGGTCCTCAAGATCCTCTATCCTGCAGAGATTAAATCTGCCTGAATGAGCTTAATAATGTGTTCGGGATTACTATAAACTAATAAAAAGTTGAGTTGGATCAAGGTTGGAGATAAACTCTGTTTAGAGTTGAGAACCTCTGCTTTAAAATCTACCACCCTTGTTGAAGAAGATACTAGAATGACTCATTTCTTACATTACCTAAATTGATCAAATGACCTCGATGAGGCCCTCAGTTTTTTACTTTTTCAGTGTGTCGAAACAGTGAGAGGAGCTCCTCACACGTTTGGGTTTCCACCGAGCTAAAGTGAGACTCCATGTTCCAGGCCAAGTCTGCTGAAAGAAAGTCGTCCACTGCTGTCTGGGTCTCATTGCTAGTGTGGAAAAGGTGGCCAAGGCTGTGAAACGAACTGGAAATGGTCTGGGTTTCAGCACTGCTGAGCCTAACCTGACCATCATGAGAGCAAGGCAGAGAAAGTGGTGCTGGCCTGATGTCAGTCTGTGTTTCTGTGTCAGAGGATTCAGTGCTCATGCTGAAACTAGAATGTCTGAGAATACTGCCAAGGGGCATGTGTCCACTTGTCTCAAGCAAGAAGTTGAGATCTGTCTGGGTCTGGGTGTCAAACATCTCAAGCTCTAGATCATTTGGTTGCACCCTTGTTCCAACATCACTGTTGTGCCCATTACCAAAGTTGTCAAAGAGCAGGAAATCAGTCTGTGTCTCAATGTCCAGGAGCTCCAAAGTCGTCTCTGTGTTCAGAGTATTCAGGCCACTTTCTTCAGTCTGAGTTTGAATGTGTGTTGCATTAAGGAACTCCTCAAAGTCAAAGTCAATACCAGTGTTTTGTGGTTCATGCCCAGGAACTAAACCTGAAGCACAGCTCGAAGCTGCCCCAGACATGCTGTCAGAGAGTATATTCTCAAGGTCACGGAAGAGTATCATGGTCTGAGTCTGGTTGTCTGCAACTGTGTTTTGGTCAGTCTGTGCCCCAAAACACATGGATGCAGAAGATTTGTCCTCAAAAAGCTCAGCTCCAGTGCAGGTCAGAGGATCTTCTAAACCACTGGTTCTGAAAGGAGCATCAACAGTTGCAGTCTGAGTGGAGACACTGAGTGTATCAGTATCAAAAAGATTTGTGCACATTGCTTGGTCCATCTGGCTTTCATCCGCTGGGGCTGCAGAGCAGCTTGTTTGTGTTTCTCGGGTCACATTAAAGGAAGAGAAACTGAAAACATCTGTCTGTGCCCCAATGGAAAAAGTGGCTTTGATTCGTGAGGGTAGCGTTTGGGTTTGTACACTAACAGGCAGCTGAATTTGAGCACTTACACTTATGTCTGTCTGTGAGCAAGAGGACACCGAGGCCTCATTCAGGGAAACAGTCTCTAGTCCAGCATCCATCTCCTTGTTGAGGTATGTTATATCAGTCTGAATGTTTGTCGAAGTGCTTTTGCTTTTGTATCTATGATCAATCAATGAATCTTCCACAGAGGCTTGACTCTCAAGATTGACCTGTATTCCTGTGCTAATAGTTTCTGGGCCCGATGTAGATACAGGAAAGGTCTCTTTGAAAGTTTTATTGTTCAGATCAGGCACCATTGTTCCAATCGATGGTGACAAAATATGCACAGTGCTTACGGACCCTTGTGCATCCAAAGACAAGACCAATGACCTCAAGGCACTACTTTCTGTGGAGGGGAGGAGAACAGGCAGGTGGGCGAACTGCATAACAGGAACATTCACTAGGGCCACTTTGGGCTTTGGGAGAAGAAGCTTCTGGATGTTTCTAGGTTGGTTAGTGCTGTGTTGTGCTGCCTCTGGGGCTTCAGAGACCAGTATGGCATGAGCTGTTCCTTCAGTAAGCTTTTTCTTAGAGTCTGACATTTCATCAATTTGTTCTCCAAGCAAAAAACTTGTTGCCCTACTTGACAACCTTTCCATTTTCCTCTTTTTCACTGGTGGATACCTACAAGATAAAGTGACATCGAGTTAAAAAAGAATGAATAAAATGCTCAATTAACAACCTTTCACTAGGATATGTGATAAAAAGTGGCCAAACATGATGTTCTATTTGAGGCAACATATAATATCTAGTCCAAAACAATTAGTACTATGATTTAAGCAAGCCACAGTGGAGTCACATACTATTCTCTTTTTTCATATTTTCCCATAAAACCATCACCAAATACAATTTTTGACTCAGATTAACTTATTACCTGTGCTCTTTGGGAACCTCGTGGCCAGTTCTGTAGATATGAGAGAGCAGTGCTGCTCTACTCGCATAAGGGCAACCACATGTGCAGCTGTATGTCCTCCCACAATCCTCCACATGTCTCCGCAGGTCCCACTCAGTGCTGTAGCCATTACTGCACTTTAAACACTTGTGCTTCTTTTCTGCATGCATCTTCATAAAGTGCTATACCATTAGTAAGATTAGGAAACATGTTAGTTAGCAGCTGTTTTTCTAGTAAGACTTTACTGATGAAAAATTGAAGAAACATCACAGACAAAAACATGCTCTATTCAAATAACAACGGTAAGTACCTGTTTAACAAGTGAAAACTGAGAAAAGGGTCTGTTTGGTCCTCTTGGGCAGCCTTCAATTGGGCAACAATACAGCTTTTGTGAATCCTTATTGTCCTTTCTAATTGTTGGGTTAACCAGACCCTCCTGAAATCAAAGGAAACATATTGACAAATAAATGTAAAAGATGACAAGAATATCTCGGTTATGCGTGTAAGCTTAACTTTCTGAGTAGACATTGTCTACTCAGATGACATTCTGGGAACATCCTTCAGCTGTGTCAACTATCCGAGGCCTGCATAGAACCACTAATTTATTGTCTGATGACCGCCTACTCAGACGTTGCATCCCTCATACATCAAAAAGATGTGTTTGCACCAACACAGCTGATCATTCTGAGACATCTGTCATGTCATACTTGGGTGGTGTTAGCACCATCATTGTTCTGCACAGGCTTCAGACAATTGTCACACATGGAGGCTGTTTCCATAGTGTCAGCGACTGCCGCATAATACTGACTGGAAATCAGTAAGGATACTAACCTTTCTAAAAGGAATCAACTAAGCATCAGTAGCATGTCCTGCCCCAAAATTCCCCCTCAGCCCTTACCCATCAGGGCCTCCCAATCACCACATCAACTGAATTGGCTCTATCACTGAGTTCGTTTACATGGACACCAATATTCTGATTTTAATATGTTTAAGACAATACTCTGATTAAGAGTCTACCATGTAAACAGCAATTTTGATTACCATAATCTAACTAAAGTCATAGTTGAACTAAACAGAAATTTAATTAAGACATGGAGTATACTTGTTTTAGTGGCATTATTGAAGTGAAGTACAGACATGTAAACACCGCAATCAAACTATTACTGTAATGCAGGACTTTTCATCGAATTTGGAAACAGGATATTCCATACACACACGACTGTTTGACGTTATTCTTTGCACATACTGAGTCAATAAAGTCGGTAAAGTTTTTTTCTTTCCATTCAGCATGCGGAAATCAAATTACATTAAAAAAAACACTCTTCCACCAGTCCTTACACTTTATACTCGCATCCAGTACCTCAGTTTGTTGCGGGGGCATGAATGAAATGTTCTTGAATAAAAGTGAAACTGGCAAACTGCAGTTAAAGTTAAAAAATTGAACATGAAACACTAGAGGAAATGCTGGATAGCGTGGTGACGCAATGACGCTAATTGATCTATGAAATCATGAAAGGAACATTCAAAAAGCAACTCATGCAAACACCTTAATCATATTATTGTCTTATTCAGATTAAGGCAAATAATTAGATTTCCATGATGTCCATGTAAATGTAGTTGCTGTCTCTGCTCTTCACCTGCAGCTGGTGAGCGCACTTGCACCGTTGTCCTGTGGCTGCCGTCGCATCATCTGGGATGCTCCACACTGGTGGTGGTGGTGAGGAGGAGAGACCCCTTACCCCAGGGGTCACTAATCACTGTCCTGGACGGCCGGTGTCCCTGAAGAGTTTAGCTCCAACATGCCTCAACAAGCCTCCCTGGAAGTTTCAAATATACCTTGTAAGACCTTTATTAGCTTGTTCAGGTGTGTTTGATTAGGGTTGGAGCTAAACTCTGCAGGACACCGGCCCTCCAGGACAGAGTTTGGTGACCCTTACCTTACACGATTGTGAATGGCCATACACAATACATGTGCTATATAAATCCACATTACATGACATGACATCAGAGTTTGTATTGGTTATTATTTTAATTCATAACTAATCCATATAAAGACACATGGGGGTTTGGGGAGTACTGTGTAGGGCTACCTAGCTATACATGGGAAAAGCAGTATTTAAAATATATCCCATCAAATGTGAAAACAACCACAACACGGTATATATCAAAAACCAACAAATGTATTTGCTCTTGCACATCACATGATTTCAAGAGTTCACACTTAGCTGATGATTGGTAATATAGCTTGTTTGGCATGCTGTCCCGGGAGAGAGCCCTGAGCTCACGAGATCCTCGAGCCCTGGGCTCCCTCCCGTTCGCAGGGCGAGAGGGGAGCTTGAGCTCAGGTAGATCTCGATGAACTCCCCCGACTTATTGTGGGCTTGTAAATGGTATTGCTTAGTGTGTTCGATTTACTTAAATTGCGTGTTTTTGGACTGTGGGAGGAAACCGGAGAACCCGGGGAAAACCCACGCGATCACGGGGAGAACGAGCAAACTCCACACAGAAATGTCGACTAGTTTAGTTGAGACTTTAACCAGAGACATTCTTGCTGTGAGGCAACAGTGCTAATCACTGGGCCACCGTGTCGCCCATCTGGGAAGGAGGAGTAGGGGTGGGTGGGGGGAGTTCTTCAAGACGAAGATACTGCAAAAAGGGAACTCTGGTTATTTATGGTGATCTAGGAATCATCTGATTGGTGCATCGATTGCGGGCTAATGCGGGCCAGCTGTAAGCAATCATAAGCACGTGATCCTCTCGAAATTAGTTTATAAATAAACTTCACTTAACGTCATGACACATGCACCATTAAAGCATGATGTTACGGACATTTAATCACATTAAATTTAGATGCTGTATGCATTGATTTGATTTAATTTGACCGCGAATATCTTCTAGTCTCAAAAACTCTCTTAAAAGGATTTACTTACACTCATGTGGTTCTAAATCTTTATGAATAAAGATATAAGATGTTCTAAAGAATGTTGGGAACCAGCAGTTATTGACAGCTATAGTAGGAAGCTGGGAACAAGATATACTATGGAAGTCAATGGCTGCTGCTTTCTAGCATATTTCAAAATATCTTATTTTGTATTTAACAGAAAAACAGAAACTCAAACAGGTCTGGAACAAGTGTCAAATGTTCATTTTTGGGTGAACTATCTATACAAGATGACTTAGATTAAACCACTGGAGATGTACAGATTAGTCTATGGTACATTTATGACCAGCTTAAAACATTTGGACTCCAAGAACTGGAAACCCCCCAGCTAAAACCTTTGTATTATCTTTTTGCTACAGAAAACAAATGACAGCAAGGAAAAGAACAGTGAACTGCATGCTTTCTTACTCTGCACTGCACAAGCACTACTGGAATAGACAGACCACATTTCTCTGAAGAAATCATTTATGCATAATAATAAATAATTAATGCCAAAAGGAATGCAAAAACTCCTAACACAGACTGTTCACCCCGATCAACAAGGATCATGGACCATTTTTCTTTGAGTCATGAAGTCTCTACTGTTTTTTTCAAAAATAAGAACCCATGCTTGACAAATGGCCCTGGCTCATTCTGTGCTGCAAACTGTGGTTACGTCATTTAGGCTTTCAGCCTGTCGAGCAGCTCTCATTCAATGCATTGTCCACTCTGCAGAAAGCTACCAAAGAGGCTGATGGGAAATCCTTAACATCCCCAGGATAGATTTGATAGTGTGGTTTCTTATATTATGAAACATGCATGCATGCCAGGCATAATGACTTTTTTCTCTTTTCAGGGGTTTATATATAGATAATTGTAAATAATAAAAAATTGAGTTCAAAGTCAGTAGTCAATGATTGTGATGCACAAAACTAGAGCATGTTGAATAGTTATGTGTTTGGAGAAAATACTATTTAATTAGCTTTTCCCCCCTTGATTTTAAGAATATTCAGAATCAGACAAAAGATGCTACCAAGACATATATCTTAGGGTACACTTTCACAAACTGCCTATATTCTTAGGGTATACTTTTCATAAACTGCCTAACTTAATCTAAATTATTACAGACATCATTTATTGTAGAAATTAGATATATCAAATGTCTGTTAGAATGTTCTATAGCCGTATAAAACATCTATGAAATCAACATTTTAATTCATGTAGCAGCTTAGATGTTACCACATAACTCATTAATACATGCAAATATTGCTGATTTTATTTCAGATACGAAAAAAAAGTAGAATAAAGGATAGGAAAACAGATAACGTTCAGTCCTATAGCTATAGAGAAATGTGGCGATAAAACGGAAGCAGACCTGACACAAACACAGTCAGCAGCAGATGTATCCTGGTGTTGGTGCAGTGTTTTACCTGGACTCTGTGGGACTTGACCAGATGCATGTTGAGTGCTGGAGTGTTGGGCAGAATCTTCCCACATCCTTCCACCGTGCAGAGGATGTTAGTCCGCACTTCTTTGGTGAGCTCTGTTATGGAGGGTTTAATAATCTCTCTGTCTTGTAAAGGCAGCTTCTCGCTGCATTTTTGCCTTTTGTGACGGGTATTATTATTGACTGTCGCAGCAGCCATGATTCAACACACTACAACACACTTTCACTTCCGGGACACGTTGCATAGCAACGAACTCACCTCAGACAGTCCGCTTATTTACTTCCGGACGACGTACAAATGCCCACACCAAAGAGCACGCTCTTTGCCCTCACGCCATGCCAATATAGCGCTGACAACACAAATCGTCAATTGTGTTATACTTTTTTTTTTTATTTCAATGAAGCCGCTATTCTCATACAAACGTTCGATGACGGCACTTTCGGGTTCTTTATAAAGATGAAGGACTGCTCCACTAAAAAGAGAAAGTTCTGGCTGCAGACTTAATATTGTTATTATACTTATAAGACCTACGTAATAATAATATTAATAATTTTGCTTAATTAAAATCTATATATAAATGACTTAAAAAATAAATATACATGAATGGACCCAAAATACATTTAATTTAAACAGATAAAATGTTGTTTAAAATAATTAAAAATAAAAATATATTTAAACAATTTTAAGTAACCTGCATTAAGAAGATAGATAGATAGATAGATAGATAGATAGATAGATAGATAGATAGATA
>CAIGQW010001850.1:5452382-5479560 GCA_903798125.1 Danio choprae | reverse complement strand
TGTTCTCCCTGTGTTGGCGTGGGTTTCCTCCGGGTGCTCCGGTTTCCCCCACAAGTCCAAAGACATGCGGTACAGGTGAATTGGGTAAGCTAAAATTGTCCGTAGTGTATGAGTGTGAATGGGTGTGTATGGATGTTTCCCAGAGATGGGTTGCAGCTGGAAGGGCATCCGCTGCGTAAAACATATGCTGGATAAGTTGGCGGTTCATTCCGCTGTGGCGACCCCAGATTAATAAAGGGACTAAGCCGAAATGAAAATGAATGAATGAATGAATAGACATTATTATATAATGTAATATAGCCAGCTTCTAATAGTTACAAATAATTAATTATATATCACACTTCATAAAAACAGTCTACAGAAACACATTGATAGACACTCTGCCTTTGTACATGTCATCAGACTGGGAAATCCCCACACATTAGTGAAATCCCCTCAATCATTAGCATAAACAGCCCTGAGTAAGAAGCAGCTGTCTGTGCTATTAGTATTTTCAACAAGTAAATAACAGGGTGAGAATGTGGTAAAATCTGAAATGTGATAAAAATCAGATGAGGGCTATTCTTTTTCTGGATTGCTTTTGAAAATTGTTGGTTGGGTTTAGGGAAGTGGGTGGGCGGGTCAATCAATAAAATTAGGTTAGGTTTAGGAAAGGAGGAGGGTGGGTCAATAATTTCTGTCTTTTAGTATAGATATATTAAATGAAACTTGCTATACTTACAAGTGGATCTAATTGGATTTGCATTGTAAACCTTAAAGTCCAGAAAGCTGCTACTTTAAAAAATTTTTTTATTGTGACGCAGTTCTTCGAAAAATGGAATATTAAATAAGAAAACATTGGGCATGGCTTTTTTTTCTACTGCGAGCTGATTGGATCTAGTAAAGTAGGCATTTCATTCAGAAAGATCGGGAAATGGGGTTTAGAAGATTATTACAAGCTAACTGTCACCCTCTCAGCTCGTTCCTGCAGTCCTAATCACTAAACTCACTTACCAACCACCACACACCACACCCTTGAACCCTCTCCTGATTTCTAATCGCCCGCATCTGCACCTGCAAACACCACACACTACAAATACCCACCTCACTCACTCACTCACTCGTCGGCTGGTATCAAAGACGCATGGTTCTCCTCGTCTTCTCACCTGTAATCTTCTGTGCTCTTCCGTGGATGTTCTCCTCCTTTACCTATTGATGTCTACACACCAAGATAAGGGAAGTAATTATTCTGATGTTGAAGTTTACTTCTGAATTGAACTGCTTGCTTGAGTGTTTGTGTGTGAGATCGCTCACTCTCTATAACGCCATTCACCTGCTTCACTGTGTTACTTGTGGATCACAGAATAAATACCTTTAAAGCTTACGCTTCCTTGTCCTCCGTGACAGGATACCACCCCAGCAAAACAACGGCGGCATATGGAGGCTAACGCCGTGATGACCGGAGTTGCTCTGGACCCATTCGCCAGCAGGGTAAACTCTCTCAGGCAAACTTTGCCTGCTGCTCATCTGAATGCTGGCTCAAACCCTGCTCTAACAACGAGCACACCCCTAGCTCGACCGATGAGCTACTCCGGTGAGCCGAGTACCTGTAAGGGTTTCCTCCTGTAAAGCTCTCTTTACATAGAGGCTAATGCTCACCAATTTCCCAATGAAATTTCGAAAATTGCCTTTATGATTTCCCTTCTCACAGGAAGAGCCCTCCAATGGGCGGACACTTTATGGAATGCCTGCAGCCCAGCGATGGCCAGCTACCAAACTTTTGTCAGCCACTTTAAAGAGGTTTTCGCTGTTTCACTCACCCCTCTCTCTGTACACAATGAACTGATCAATCTCCAACAAGGTAACAACCTCTATCTACGAATATACACTGCAATTCTGAACACTTGTCGCTAATAGCGGCTGGAACCAAGTGGCCCTCCTGGCGGTTTACCGTCAATGTTTGCAACCCGACATCCGTAAACAAATGATCATTTATGATGACACTGCCAGTTTAGAAATCTTTATTCAAAAAGCCACCAGCGTTTCTCAACATCTTTCTGCCTCTGCTACTTCACCATTGACTAACCATGCCACCCCCACCAGAATTCCTTCACCAACACAGGAGGATAACGAACCCATGATGACCGACTCTTATCATCTCAGAGCGACTACGTCGGATCCAGAATAAACTTTGTTTATATTGTGGAGAGAATTCTCATCTCATCTCCGCCTGTAGAGCCAGTATCTACCGTGGGCTGAGTATGCACAAAATTCCCTTCGCCAAACATCCAATGGTCTAACCCCCTTTCAATGTGTCCTAGGTTACCAACCATCCCTGTTTCCATGGACTGGCAAAACCTCTGAAATGCCCGCGGTAGATCACTGGTTCCGAGAGAGTGAGAGGGTATGGGACTCGGCACATGTCCATTGTCAGCAGGCAGTACGGAGGTACACTGATACAGCCAATCCCATCTGCAATCCAGGTGATAAGGTATAGCTCTCTACCAGGGATATCCGCCTCCGTCTGCCCTGCTGTAAGCTGAGTCCCCACTACATTTACCATTTACCATCCACTCCCAAATCAACCCCGTCACCTACCATCTCAACCTACCACCTTTCTATCGGATCTCCCCCACATTCCATGTATCTCTTCTCAAACCTCACACTGACCCAGTTCTCCCTCCTTCCACAGAACTAGAACCACCTCTACCTCCAGAACAAACTGAAATCCTTGGTGGCAACATCTACCAGGTCCAGGAACTTCTCGACTCCCGGCGGCGGAACGGCCAACTCCAGTACCTCATAGACTGGGAAGGATTCGGTCCGGAGGACAGATCATGGACACCCCAAGTTTTTAGTTACTATACTCTCAAAAACATTTCACATAAATCAGCTGAGTAATTTTAATTCACAAATTGTGCCCTGCGGGATATGTCTAGATGCTTGTGAGCTTCTGGAATGCCGGTGGTTGGTGAAAGTCTGCTGGACTTTATGGAGCATCATGGAGGAAAACCGAGTGAGAACATTACACAGGATGCTACAGAACATGCTGACTGACCCGGAAACACCTGAAGTCAAGCTGGTTCTCTTCTGGTCTGGAGATCTGCTAAGAAGAATTGGCTATGATGTCTTCCAGGGTAGGCTATGTATTACGCATCAAACGAGTTAAACCAAATCTCAACTGCCAGAATGTATCATTTCAAAATAATTAATTGGACAAAATGTCTTTCACTGAGGTAGATGAGTGTACATTCCCTCCTGTGCACTACACATATGGCTAATATATTGCACAAAATGTCACTGCATGGTTGCTGGCAGTGTTAGTGTTCACAATGGTGACTGGGCACTTTCTAGAACTCAGCGAACAGCTGATGATTCAGGATGATGCCTGGTCTGAGCCTGGTTTACCAAATGGTGAGACTGGACTCATAATATCAAAAAAGACAAAAACGTAACTCTAAATGACACAGAACAAACCAAGAATAATCTAAACTAAGTGGTTGAAATTCCTGGGGTCTCATTTATAAAGGTGGCGAACTCACAAAACTGGTGGAAAAGTTGCGATCATTAAAAAACAAACTTGACAGTAGAATCTTCACAGCGCTGAATAATTCTCAGTAAACATATTTCATTTAAATTTTGACTTAAATTAAGCACCATAATAGCCATAATCATCAATAAATATATTAGAAGTTATTCTGGCATACGTTCATTTTTAGAAAGGTTTGTAAGCATAGATTTTATAAATGAGGCTTTTGGTCTTACAGTTTTGAAAAGTCAAATCTTACAACCTAATACAAAAGAGAGCAGGTGTGAACTTACATTAATGTCCGCGTGAACCTGAAGTTGCTGAGACTTATATTTTAGTATGTTGATGTACTTCTTCCAAATGAATTGAAATACTGAGTGGAGGGTGACGCTTTCTTATTGTGCGTCATTCCATCATAGCAAACTAACGGTAAGAAGTGTGTGGTTAAGGGTATTGTGGCTGAAGCTGTCAACTGCCACTCCAAATGTTGAAGCAAATGGTCAGACTTTGATTACCAAATTTTATTTTATTTTTTTCAGTGGATTAATTTACATGGATTAATTGTTCACCTAAAGAATAAGAATGTGCACTGGGAATATTAACATTGTAGATTTTGGTTTTACATGGACTTTAAGATTATAACGCAAATAACCTTCCTCCTCTCTCTCATTGATTGCCATCTGATTCATGGGACGGGTGAAATCCTCTACTGGCCTTTTTTAATGGCAAGGAGCAGAGAAGAGCTAGGTTTGTCCAATTACTCAACAAATGTGAACAAATCAGGGTTCAGTAATGAACGAAAAAAAAAAATTCCCATATGTATTCAAATGCAACAAAAATGAATCTTTAAAAGAGAGCTATGCTTCTAATCGCAGGTATTCCAACCACAAAAATGTGTTATGCTGTACGCAAATGTTTGTTAGAAGTATAGATTTGGGAAACACTAAATTGTTAAACTGTAAACAAAAGATGATTAAAAATTGTGTTTACAACAATACTTTAAAAATGACAATGTTTGCACCAAGTGAACCAGAACCAAATGTAGTTTCCAGTTTCGGACATGAATCATGCAAACCAAGAGAATGTTTTAGAGAGGATATGTATTTGGATCTATTTATTTTTTATTTATTTAGTTTTTTTTCTGCATAATGTGTATCTACAGGAAATCAAAGCCTTTCTCACATCTCTGTGTGTGTGTTTTTTCACTCCCATGTCCATACTAATATCTTGACTTGCACTCAGTCAGGCCACAAGATGTCACTGTTGGCTTAATGATTTGCCACTAGCCACACTCAGAATAGTAGAAAATATTAATGTGGAAAGAAAGAAAGAAGGAAAGAAAGAATACATTGGAAAAAATAAAACAAACATTTGTTGGTAAAAAAAAAACATTTACTTGTATGAACAGTGTTAAAAAGTGTAAAAAGCTGTTCATAAATTTGACCACAAAAGTATTCTTGGAGCTTCATATGATTACACATGGAACATTGTTGATGATGATTTTGGTCCTTCTGGACTGTGAACAATCTCAGGAATGATGGCTGTCTATGAGGGATGAAGGAGCTCTCCGATTTCAATTCGTGTTTCAAAGTTGAACGTTTTCAGGGGATTGAAATTTAATAACAGAATTTACATTTTTGGATGAACTCATCCTTTAAATACCATAATACTAATATACTTACTGACATCCAGTCTCCAGAAACTCCTGAAATAGGAACATTCCAACAAGAAAATGATCAAACACACTCATGCAAGATTTTTCAAAGAAGAAGAAGAAAGAACTGAAAAATGTTGTCTTATTAAAATCATTAGAATAGCTTTGGGGTTTTGAAAGAGAAGGGTATGCTGCGCTAAAAAGAAAAAAGTGCAGTGCACTACAACTGAGCAAAATGCCTTTAAAGTATTTACACCAGCCAACATGTTGTGGGTTCATATGTTCATCTGTAACAGGGCAAAACTGATCCCCACTCCTAACCCTACCCCTCACAGTGACGTCACTAGCTCTATTGAGTGCATTGTGTCTGATATTGCATCGCTGAGATATCTGCATCCAGATACTATTGACTGTTTTAGGACATTTGTTTTTAAACCAAATGTCTAAATTCTGTGCTATGCCTTTGGGCAACTGTGTAGATGTCAGCCGAAAATTGGAAAATTAACCAGAAACTGGCTGATCTAAACACTATACTTGTGGTATTCGGTTCCAGTGGTTCAGTCAACTTAGAAACTTTGAGTTTATACACATGACAATGAACTCAGAAACATATATTTAAAGACATACAATTATGCAGACACTTTTTATTTTTTGATGTTCTTTAGCGATTCCTATGTAGCAGAATCACTTTTTTTTTTAAACGTTTTGTTATTGTTTAACAGATAGATACATTTGGTACACACCATTTACAATAATAATCATTAGATTATTTACAATGGTACCAAAAATAAAAACAAAAATTAAAACAAGAAACAGAAATATCAATAGGTTATCTGATCTGAGGATAGACAGTGCTCAGCATATATGAGTACACCCCATTTTGAAAATGAATAGTTTTATCCATTTCTCAGTGAATATAGGCAACGTATTTTGGTGCATTCAAACAAAACAGATTTATTAAACAGATATATTTATTAAAATAATATTTTAGTCACAGAACATATTTAGAAATTGAAAGATCATTTTCTTTTTGGCTTAGTCCCTTTATTAATCTGGGGTTGCCACAGGGGAATGAACCGCCAACTTATCCAGCATATGTTTTACGCAGCGGATGCCCTTCCAGCTGCAACCCATCACTGGGAAACATCCATACACACTTATTCACACACATACTGTACACTACGGCCAATTTAGCTTACCCAATTCACCTGTACCGCATGTCTTTGGACTTGTGGGGGAAACCGGAGCACCCGGAGGAAACCCACGCAAACACGGGGAGAACATGCAAACTCCACAAAGAAATGCCATCTGACCCAGTTGAGGCTCGAACCAGCGACCTTCTTGCTGTGAGGCGATTGTGCTACCCACTGCGCCACCCCCTACAAAACTCAATTTTTCCTCTTTTTTAAAATTTGCATTTAATATTTTTCTCTAACATATACATTTGGGTGTACTAGTTTTTGGACCGTTATCATAAGTTATTTTTTATATTAGTTGTATAATATTGTATAGCTTCCTATTAAAAATATGAATTTAAAAGATAGATTTGTGAGGGGTGTACTTATATATGCTGAGCACTGTATAATAAATAAAGAAATTGAGAGTGAAGAGGGCAAAATAAAGAAAGATAACAGCAGTTTAGAGATTTAATGGATTATACATATTAAAAGTCATGCAAATTGTAATACATTTTGAGTGCTTTCTTGTTAAGTGAATCTGGAATTGTAAGTAATTTTTAATTTCTTGCATAAATGCTACAAAAATGGGTTTGCAATTTGAAAATGTACATTTCTGAATATAAAATCTACCTAAAATAGAATAAGGTTTATTATAAAGCAGACATTATTTGGAAAAAATAAAATAAAAAAAATTATCTTTTAGATTCACAGAAAAATTCTGTACAGTAATATTTGAGATAAATAAATTAACATAATTGGGACGCATAGTTGCATGACCAAAATAAGCGAGAACGAGTTTCAACTTTATTCTGACAAAAGAAGCAATTTGTGTCAAAATCTGATCCAAATTTTTTCTTTAAGACTTTTTTGACAGGGTAAATGTTATGTAATAAATTTAAAGATATTTTCTTTACCTTATTATAGCCCATAAACCTGTATAGCCCATATATATATTTCCCAGTTTAAATGATCAAAAAGACATAGATAGCATGAGGGGTAGAAATGCAGACACTTGTAGTTTGGGATTTTCAGAAAACAGCTTATATTGGGCAAGCATACTTGCTGTTTACATGCACTTAGTGTACTTTTTACCCGATATGCGCCTTGGTCAGCTTTCTTCCTCATTCCCTTGGCACCACAGTGTCTCATTCCCTATATCTCAGAGTCAAGGTTAAACATGTAAGTGGAGATGTTTGCTTACAGTTCACTTAACCTTGCATTATTATTGGCCAATCATACCACATTACTGCCTTGAGAACAGGGCAGAAGAAAGGTGGCCGCAGAAGAGAGATTGGACATCAGAAGCTTTCTGGGGGTAAGTCTGCCATCACATTAAAGACACAATCACACAGTAGATAGAAATAACCTGAGGCTTGAAGTGAGTGGAAATGGAACACAAACACTTGATAATGGATGCTGGAAAGAAAGACAACTTGTTCTGTGGCTATTAGCCAAACTTAACCCTATACCTAAAAGGATAGCTTGCCTAAAAATGCAAATGCTGGCATCATTCACTTTCCCTCCAATTTTTTCCAAACCGGTTTGAGTTTTTTCTTCTGTTGAACACAAAAGAAGATATTTCTAAAATAGTTGGAAACCAGTAGACATTGACTTAGAGTATGCAGTATTTGTTTGTCCTACTATGGATGTCAGTGGTTACCAGTTTTCAACATTCTTTAAAATATATTATTTTGTGTTAAAAAATGCAGGGTTCCACACAATTAATTCATGTTATTCCAACACAAATCAATTAAGTTAACGTAACAAATTTAAGTGGATTGAATAAAAAGCAATTAAGTTTCCCCAAAATACCCCCAGGATTGTGTTGTTTCAGCTCATTTTAAATAAGTAGTCTGAACAAGCACACAGCACAAATTCCAGTGTTAAATATACAGTGTGATTTTTTTTTTTGGTGTTGTCCAGTGTTAAAACCGGAGTACATTTTAATCAGTGAGTTTTATGAGGTTTCTACGAGTTACAAAACAATGAGATTTTAAACAATAAATGGTCTATTTTATATTGTGCAGGTGTTAATGGTTTTATTTTCTTGCACTTTTGTGGAAACAGATTTTCTAAAGTTTGTTAAAAAAAAACTTGAAACAAGTCTTGAATGTAGTGAATGTATTGAAATTATTTCTGAAAAGATTAATGAACATTTAATGAATGAAAACTGTTTTCAACATATTTGATCACTGTTATCTGTCACGCACACCAATTGATAATATAGGAAAAAAAGGTAATATATTAACACTTTGAAGGGTAACACACTCCAGTTTGATAAACTTACTGTGTTAAAATGAACTCTGTGAGTAATGTACAAATTTCACACTTTAGAAAGTGTTGTGAGCATCAAGTGCTGCAGTATTTATATTTATACTTCATCACATTATATACGATGCTATTCTATATTATAGATAAAGGAAAGTTTTTAATGGCCAGTTTTGCACGAAGCTTAACATTGAGTCACTTTCATGAACTGTATTAAATGTCATTCAATCACACATTAATGTGTGTAATGATGTTTAATCATTCATCCTAAATTTATATCAATTTATTTGTCAAGCATAATTCACTCTTGAAACTGTCATATCCATGCATTTGGTCCTGTTTCATAGATTGATCAAATAGCACAGATAAGAAAAAAGACAGATTCAATGAAATGTTATTTAAATAGTAAATTATTATTACCTATTTAGTAAGATATATTTTAATGGAAGCAACACAATTACATTTTTTTAGCAGTTTCAAGCACTTTATACAAAATCTAATCTTTTTAAAGCTAATCAGGCATTTTCAAGCACTTCCAGCACCCGTACAAAACCTGAATTTGACAAAATTTCTTATCTTTTTCTTTAATTTAGACTTTGGCATTTTTTGTCAAGTTAATGCAAAAACCAGACCAGCACTCTTCAAATTCACCTGAAAGTTCCACAATTACTGCCTGAGAAATGTCTTGATAAAATATCAAAACACTACAATCACAACTACATATGGAATACTATGAGTTTTTTGTCTTCCATATTTACTCCATTAATGTATGCTGCTAAAATCCCTAAATGTTTTTTGTTTGTTTATATAGTGTATTTTCAACATGTTTTTGTGTTTCAACAATCAGAACTATGCTTTATTGTTTTTTTTTTATTGTTGGAACAATGACTCAAACTATTGTATTGCATAGGAAACCACATGATTTATTTAATTACTATTTATTTAAAGATTCCTGGTTACAAAATAGCGTGTATGAATTTAAAGAAAACTTTTTAACATTGCAGAATCCTGTCATGAAGTACTTTTTGTACTAATTAAGTGTATATATATATATATATATATATATATATATATATATATATATATACTCTCAAGGGATTAGATTTGTAATGTAATTAATTACATGATGTGGCAATTAACCATATTATTCACAATTTAATGACATTAAATCTGCTTGAGAAATTCTCACAAAAGAAACTGTAAAGTGCTGTGCTAAATGAGAGAAGCATCATTACAAAAACACATTTTTAGAAATACATTTTAAAACGTTTATTTAAAACCATGCAACAAAGACACTTTAAAAATAACAAATGCTGCGTTTATGTGGTTAATTGTACAAAAAAAAAAAGAATTATCCTTGCTGGATCATTGATCATTCTAGCTGTTCCAGACAACTCAGGCTGCACAATACATGATTGTGTCCATCTACTTCACCTGCTCTTTCTCTGCAGTACAAGTGGCATCAGGCTCTTGGTGCTGATGTTTGGCTGGAAACACCAGGGCCTTTGTCTGTGATAACAAAAGAATTCCTTCCTCTCCGAGTGATAGCAGACAGCAGTGGAGTGACAGGACCTTCAGCCATACCTGCAGAAAGAATAGAAACACTTTAATGACTGCAGTGGAGAAGAAAATGAAGAAGTTGTATCTATAGTCTAGTGTACGACAGAAGGGAACTGGTTCGAAATGTAATGTTGTAGTCAAGACCAATATCAGAAGATTGTGAGACCCAGTCAAGTTAATGCAAAAACCAGACCAGCACTCTTCAAATTCACCTGAAAGCTCCACAATTACTGCCTGAGAAATGTCTTGATAAAATATCAAAACACTACAATCACAAGTACATATGGAATATTATGAGTTTAAAAGGATAGTTCACACAAAAAGACAATTTCCTCATACTAAATTAGACCGTAAAAAATATCTTAATTAATAGTTTGCATATTTTGTGATTGACAAGTGTTTTCTGTTTATTTACGGCTGTGAATTCAATTATGGGTATACTTGATCTCTGCTCTGTTAACTTTTGATGTTGAAAATTCAACTCTATAGTTTAACAAAGCGACTGTTATTGACATTTTAGTATGTCTGTAAAATAACAGAAAATGTACTGGCAGTTTAATACAAGGTTTTTGTACTGTAATTTACAACGCCAGCCCACCCAGGATATCACTCTAAACTAGTCAAAATGTTAATAAAAGTCACTTTTTCAAACTTTGCAAGGTTAAAAGTTGCCGGAACAAGATCAAGGTCCCATAATGCAATTCAAAAACATAAATAAATGGGAAAATAAGATAAAATACATACATGACAAATATGGAAAACTTACGGATGTTTATTATAATGTAGTTCTAAACTTTTATGAGTTTCTTCTGCTGAACACAAAGCAAGATATTCTGAAGAATGTTTTTGTTTTTTCCAACATTCTTCAGTATCTTTTCATTCAATAATTATACTAAGTCCATGTGAAATCTAAACGTACAATGTTTCTTTTTTGCTAGCGCATATTGTTATTCTTATTCTATTCTCTGAAAAATGTATCCATGCACGTTCATCCACTGACTTAAAGTTTGTTTTTGGTAATCTTCAATCGAAGCCAGAGCATTCTTCCGTGTTTGGAGTGGTGGTCCTTCTATGTTGGTGTCAGTTTGACGGCTTCAGCCACAATAATCTTAGTTAGTTTGCTGCAGAGGAATGATGTGCAAAAAGAAAGTCCAGCACCCTACTCAGTATTCCGTTTCAGTTGGAAGTGCATCAACATACTGAAATAAAAGTCTCAGCAACTTCTGGTTCTTACTTTAAATTTTTTTATAAAATAAATGTCACATTTTCTGCAGAAAAAAAAAGATAAAAGTCCTCTCTTGCTCTTCTGCTTAATTTTATAAGGTTACAATATATTTTTTTCAATCATACCTTGAATTTTGTATTATATTATTATATTATTTATATTAATTCATAAGGCAATTTCTATTTATTTCTGACCTAACACAACAATGACAAAATAAAAAAAATATTAAATTGACTACATTTGAAACTGGAGGTTTATTATTATTGTTCAAGAGAACAATGTTTGTCTGAAATGTACACTTTTATTCAGCAAGGATGTATTGTTTTGTTCAAAAGGGACAATTTAGACATCGATAATGTTATAAAAGCTCTTTATTTTAGATAAATGCTGTTCTTTCGATCTTTCTACACATCAAAACAGCCTGAGAATTGTTTTTGTTTTGTTTTTTTGCCAAAATTGCTGTTTCCAAAATTGCTGTAAAAAATATTTCTTGAGCAGAAAATCAGACAGTATGATTTCCAAAGGATTTTGTCATTTTACACAAGACTGATGATGATGCAGAAAATTCAGCTTTGCCAAGATGGGAATAAACTACACTTCAAAATATAATTTATATACGTTACTTATTTTAATGCATTTGTATTAATTTTAATGAGATTTGTGGCAACTAAATGCTGCTTTGTTTACACTTTGTCTGTGCGTATTTCATCTTCTGGTTTTCCTTTGTGCAATGAGAAAACCGACTGTGGAAAGACAAGTGCTCTCACACAGGCAGAGAAAACATGCTCTTGTTTCAGTCAGCTGCCATCCGTTTGGTGGGTTCACACTAGTGTTGTCAAAAACCAATCGGTACTGCAATTTTTAACATCCATTTCCCGCAAACATTTGAGTGCTGTTGAGCATGTACAAAACAGAAATTACTATGATTGGCTGTGAAGATCATAAGCTCACCACTCTTCATCGCTGTTGATACAGGGACACTGGAGCATTTCAAAGTTTTGTTGATCAGCTGGTCTGTCTATAAAGCTGACATACGAGCGATTCGCTGATAGATTGACGTGACTCTGAAACACTTTATGTATCTGTATATGTGTTTGCACTTGGTGAACATCAGTGAAGAGTGTTGAACTGATGACCTTACGGCCAATCACAGTCATTTCTGTTCAACACGTGAACACAATGGCCAATTAGCTGTGTTTAGGAACGCACTCAAATGTTAGCGGGAAATAGGCATTTTGAAAATGCCAGTACCGATTGGTATCGAAGTCGATACTTTTGACAACACTAGTTCACATACAGCTTTTTGGTCCAGACATGAGCTGACAACACAGTTGTTTTTTTTGTCCGTGCTAGCTGTTTGGTGTCGGCTGTAAAAGGACTCTCACCTGAAGCAACACAGTGGTGTAAGGAATCTAGCAGACTGCTGCTGGAGAACTTGACCACTCCTCTGAAGAACTCCTCTCTGTCACTGACCGTGAGGTTGCCATTTCCTCTGTACCTCGTCTCAAGCTGAGGAAAAACAGAGGATCCATGTTAAACCCATTTATCAAGATTTCTGCTGCTTTCAGAGTCCAATTTAAGATTTTTAAAGAATATTATGAATTAACACCTATATCACAATGCTGATCTCATTTAAAGTTATAATACAGCAAATATTTGGACTGGCTAAACAAAGAGCAACAAAACCACAGAATCAATAACAACCCAAAACACATTTAAAGCACTGTGGGAGAATTTCAGCGAGCAGTAGTTGTAGTGTTACATTGACACAGGAAAAATTAAGACCTACAACAGACCTATTTTAAAATTAAGACCTATTTTTAGGGCCTAAATATTTTAATTTTGAACATTCAAGACCCTGTGACAACCTCAATTTATGAACATTAAAAGGCTTCTTTAGATGCGTGTGTAATTGATTTAAATTAAATAAGTAATTTCATGAAACAAACAACATTAATCACTTTACAATTGGTAATGTCATATGAGATCAGAGGTTGACATACTTTATACACTGCTGTTTCTAACTTTGGTGTAGGTCCATGTCCAAATGCCTCACAGGCCATCTGATGTCTCATCTCTTCATGGTCATTGTGTTCCTTTCCAATGCAGGGATCTGTAAAAAGACAAAAAAGAAAAACAAAATTGCATACATGTCATTTATAATTTAGATAAAAAGGATTCACCAACTGTACATTTATTCAACAGTGTAGCATAGAACTGTAAATCATTGAAATTAAGTTTGCTACTCAAAATGAACACTTAAATATATAGAAGGAAAATAAGAGAATGACTGAATACATATTTATTACTGCATTGATAGTATAGTCTCTATTGTCTTACTGTTGGATATCTTACTAACGTAAATTTTAAACATTCAAAAGGTTAGTTTTAAAAGTGCTGTATGTAAGTTTTTGACTCTTCTAAAGCATAAAAAACCCATAATATGTTTGCAGATAGTTAAGAAACATGCCAAGTGAACATTCTTGTTTATCTGAAAAACACTGCTGAAGTCAGTTATTCTGCTTTGAAAATGAGCATTCCGTGCCAAAACGCTGTCTTTGTTTTGGCTATTTTAACCCGCCCAATGCCAGTTTAGCCAATTATATTTCAGCACCCCGAGTTGCCTTGTTGGAAAATCGCATATTTTATTCACTCATTCAGAAATGCTCTCAAAGCATGCGCCTGTGACTGAAATGCGACCTCTAGTGGACAGTAGCTGACTTCAAAATGAGAGGCAGATTCAGAGATCCACATGAGGTTATTAATTAGCAAATAATATAAATATTACAAACGTAAACATTAGATGAGCAGGTTACATTGTAACCCTGTGTCCTAACAACACACTACGTGACTAGATTTGCAGTGATAAGCATTTTGGCTGTTTGCACCAGATGAAACACTACAGAAATGTACATACAGCCATTCAGAAGCACAGAATATGCACTCACTCACGAAATGGTAAGGTTTATAATCTAATTAATACATATTAAACCTCTTTAACATTATTAAATGCACATGCTGAATCACTATGTGTTGGTTTTGAGTCACAGTTCTAAAGTTCAATTTCAAACGGTTTACTTCATTTTCAAGATCTGAGGTAAACTGTCTGCTGCTGCTATCAGTAGTATGGCAATATATGTCAAGTAAAATGGCATTCAAGCTCACATTGTTAGCATTTAACACTGAATAAAGCACGAGGTGAACCTGAGGTGATTCTTGTCAGTTTTCTGTTGTTCAGCTGCAAGAAATAGAAGCCAATTCTGATATATCAATTTGAGTAGTTGGTTATAACAAAAACTCCTTAGAACAAATATTTTTTCTTTCGCGTGCCGTTGCTTTTATTTAGAACACGATTTAAATCAGCCTTTAGGCTCGATAGTCACTCGCTCCTGTAGGTCCTCAATCTGGCAACCTGCGCTTACGTTTGTTTTGATCCAGGAATGCATTACCTAGTTCAACCACTGGGTGTCAAACATACATACTGCACCTTTAACATTAGTTAACCACTGCCAGAAAACCATGTTAGTCTATGATTTCTATGGCATAAAATGACTTTTCTTCCTCAAAACCTATGCCATTATTGTAAGTTTCATTTACACTTTATTTTAAGTCGTCCTAATGTGCGTTTCAAACAGCATACTTATGCACTATTCTATGCCTTTTTGTAGAATATATAGTATAAGTAGTGCATTCAGATTGAAAATTATTTTAAAAAGAAGTGTGGAATGTTGAACACTTCACACAATAAATGCTTACAGCTTTGCTCACGTAGTGGAAGGGGCGGAGCTATCTGAGGTTGGACTACTTTATTTATTTTCGATTGTGAAAGCAAAAATCTCCAACTTGAGTGAATGCAGTTGTACTCATGACAGGTACTACTGTTTAGTTTGGTCTTTTATTTCACTAATTTGGCAACCATTAAACTTCATCTGGGAAATTAATTGAATTTCCGTTTAGTAAAAAAATGTAAGTGTTCCATTTTGACAACACTAAACTCATACACTACATGAATAAGTGCATAATGTTCTTCAGGCCCTTTAAATAGTTCACATGATTTAACACAGTTGTTTACTTGTTTTACCACCCAGTTGGTACTAGCTACACACAGTCAGGAGATAAGGATGGAAGAGAAGTTCTCAGCAGATCTCTGTTTAAATGAGTGTAATTCATATATAATTAACATAATAAAGATCAATTAAAATATTTCACAGGATTAATATGCATTGACACATTATTCACTTCCATTATCAATGTGTAAAAGACACAAAGATAAAAACATGTACATACGCAATGGAGGGCTGTCTCTTTCCTGTTGAATCTTTGACTGAGCACTTGGAAAAACCTAAGAAACAAACAAAGAAATATACCCTTAATTTCTTTACAACTGAGAAAATAAATAAATCAACATCTTGGATGATAAAATCAATGGTGAGTAAATTGTCATTCATTCATTCATTTTCTATTCGGCTTAGTCCCTTTATAAATCAGGGGTTGCCACAGAGAAATGAACCGCCAACTTATGCAGCATGTTTTATGTAGTGGATTCCCTTCCAGCTGCAACCCATCACTGGGAAAGTAAATTATCAGTAAGTGTTAATTCTCATAATTCAACCAATTCCTTTAATACCTGTGATATTTCTCAATTCTTGTTTTCAATTTTCATACCAAAGCAAAAACTACAGTCAAGTGAACAGTAATTAAATAAATCCCTATAAAAAAATGACAAGCAACAGATGGATAAATAGAATAAAACAAAGATACAAGTGAGATAAACAATGTTTTCCATTAGGTCTAATAGTATTATTCAGCTGTAAATATTTATTAATCGAATACAAAACCACTGCATAAATTCAGATTCACAGACCTAAATCAGTCAAGTGCAGTAAACTAACTTCTATACATGTCTATATTTAGACTAAATCTATATTCCAGTCACTGACCCAATATAATAATACTCTTTACTTTACCTTATGATCATGAATTGAAATTCTGATCGATCTTTGTCATTCTATGATTTGATCAAGTGAACAAGTCTACTTAATTTATTAATCCAAAACATTTCAAATTCCACATATCTTCAACTCAATTTTATGACTGCATTTGACCCACAAGCTGACATTTGGAGAACTGATCGATAGGTCACCTGTTGATAACGTCTCAGAAGCAAGTCCCTCATTGCAGTGAGACTCCTGGTGCTCAGATGGCCATCTTTTATAGAGCCATGTCTTGTGGCTACTACTAGTGCCTGGAAATGTGAATGAAAATAAATTGATGTGAAGATAGGTTTGACGTTTTGTGTGTGGGAAAATAGTCTCTGATTATTTCATTTAAACTGAAATAAATAACTGAAAGAAGTATCTTACTCCAAAATATATATAAATAATAATAATAATAATAATAATAAATAAAAAAAATCACCTGACATAGAAAGATTTTGTGTTTGCCCATGAGGTTGGAAATAAACACGTAGGAAGTGTGCAGGTGGTGAACAACATATGTTGGTTTAAGGTGGTTGGGTTTGCTAAAATTGTCTCCCCAGGCAATCCGAATCCATATAGCATCATCCTCATGTTTCTTCATTTTAATGGAAATCTTCAAACGCAAAATCAAAAGATGTTAATCAACAGACCAGTGAGCATTGCCACTTTGAATAACTACAATGAAAATAGCTGATGGCAAATTAAGTTTGTGAAATATAATTACATGTCGCATGACCCCATGTAAGTGTGCTTTAAACTGTTCTTTAAATTGTGTCAGCTCTACACCAACTGCATCATCTGTGGAGAAAAAAACAAAACATTCAGACGATGATTTTACTATATACTGCTTTATCAATTCATTTAAAGGAGTCATGAACCGCATTTAAAAAATGTTAATGATTGTAATGTAATGATGAATCAGTTCTTTAAATCTAACAGTCTTATGTGATCTACAAATACAAATGTTCTTTTATGGTGTAGTTACAGTGTTAGGATAACAAAGAAGGCAATGCAAAGGCCCTGCACATGCCTTGTAACCCTTTGATGCATCCCTATAATTTTATTGTAATCCGTGAACTAATCATTATTAGGTATAACATATTAACTAATAATCAAGACACTAACCTTATACTTTGAGTACAGTATGTGATCATGGGCGATCTCTCATTTCATGACCCCTTTAATTTAACAATGAAATGAAATAAAGCCCCCTTACCCTGTGCCTCAGTAAGCTGACAAGCATGCCAGGTGCCTTGATCGGGATTGTCTATATGATCTAATGGAAGAAAAAAAAAAAGTCGGGCCAATTAATAATTTAATTTACTTTGAAATTTAAAGAAATGTTTGTTAAATCAATAAATAATAAAAAAACTAGGCCATTTGACTCACATATCATTTCCAAATTTGTGATGTGCTTTAGGTTAAGGCTGCTTTCCTACAACACAGAAAAGAAAAAAAAAAAAGATTTACACATTAAAACTACGTATATCTTAAATGGAGCAATCACCCACAATTTAAAAGATGTACTAATGATTTACTCATCCTTAAATTGTTCAAAACTTTCATGGGTTGAATTTTTCTGCTAAACACCAAAGATATTTTAACCGGCAGCCAATAGCTTCCATTCTGCTTTCCAATATTCTTTAAAATAGATCTTATTTTTTTGTCGATTTGGAGAAAGAAACTTTGACTAGATGGAGAGTAAATTATTTTCATATCTAGGCAAACCTTCTCTTTAAGTTCTCTGCCTAATCAGAAGGTTTTTGACTAGGGATTTGTACCATGAAGTTGGATTAGCTGGTTAGTTTGCATTATTGGGTTTTAGGTTACATGAAGGCAGCTCGAATTTACACGTTGTTGCCATGGTATTATGAAGCAGCTGGGCTACCTTTATGGTACCTAAAACTAAATTGGTGCAAACTAAACTGAAACTTAACTGGCTAGCCAGCAAGTCTGGTTTTATAGTACAGAATCTAGGAAAGTAAAAAAAAAAAAAATCCTCCAAAAGTGTCCTGTAGTATGGTTATTTTTAATGCATTATTATATATTTTTGTATTTTTTAGAAATTATAAATTCCTGACACGATTCAAAATACCGCTATAACTTACATATACAAGGCAGTTTGCAGGATAACATTTACCTTTCATACATTTTCTGTCAAAACGAGTCAAGATAATCAGATTCAGTCAAAACACAGGAAACCACCAAACACTCAAAGAAAAATCTGCTGTCTTAATTTGCTATTAAAAATACTACTAATAACAACAAAATGGACCCAAATAGCATGGAAAACAGTAGCAACATCATTAGTAAAAACAATGTGACAATTTATGAATTTTATCCTACACAAACAGTTGAAATATGAACTATAAATGTAAATTTATTGGTAGTAGTTCACCTCACAGCAGTCGATTATATGTTCAACTATCATCCATTTAGGTTTCGTGTAATCCAAAGCTTGCAGCTGGTCTGCTGATAAACAATTCCATTTCTTCAGAAGATTTTCTATATTTTTGTTCGGTATTCTGCGAATTACCCGATTTAAAACAGATCTGGCTTGTTCGTCCATCGTGTACAAATTAGTTTTGTTAAAAGTTACAATTCTGGGTTTTAGACATTCAAAACAAACCGCCAGAAATCACAACTCAGAGCTAACCCGGAAGTTCCTGTTAAAAATAAAATAAGAGTCTGCCATGTTCCACAAAAACACTGACGTGCTTTGAAGTTATGCCTAAATAATGGTATTTAGGAGTTAAAGCTGATAAAACAATTTAGTTAGTGCATATTTAGCGTTATGTACAGAAAGAACATGTTTTTAAGCTTGTTAGAAAACACTACTTTGGTGCCTGGCGTGTGTGACTAAACTACATTTCGCTAATTACCTTGAAGTAGCAGTAAAATTTATTTAAATATTTTTATACTTTTATTGCAATGTTTCCATATTTTTTCTTCATGTTTACGTCATGATTGCACCAGTAAATTGGTTAGCTAAACGATACAATAATAACATATCTTTTTTTTTTTTTTTTTGACGGTAAAAAGACTTCTGTTTGCATTGGATCATTGCATAAAAAAGTTATAAAGAGATTTTGTCTGTCTGTATTTTCATAAAAGTCCTTACTCTTTCATTGGCCGGTGTGACGTGAACGAAGCGGTCGATTGGTTCACGCTGCAGTACAACAAAATACTCTTTCCGGAGTAAGGATCCGGCAACACAGGAAGGCACCATGCACAATGTGATGTAATGATTAGTAGAATTGTGAGATTAAGATTATTGCATTGCAGTAAATACCTAATGTCTGCGTGAGAACATAAAATATAAAGCAAAGGAGCTGACTAAATTACATTTCTGATTCGTTGATAGTGAGTATCAGCCATTGTTACTGTAAACACGTGAACTGTGATGCCCTTCAGGAGCTCCACTGAGCTGAACCGCCTCTAAGGCTATTGGTGAGTTTATTTGAATTGATAAGGTGTAATTGCAACATTGAGTGTAATAATGATAGCGAAGCTTTTGAATTGCAGTAATAAGGGGCAATACTAAAAAGATAGTTACGTATTTACAGTTACCACAAAAAGCAGCAGCTACGTAAGAATAAACTGTAACCTCAACTCTGATTAATTGTTAAAGCGTGTAATGACAGCGTAAACATGAGTGACACTCCACTTCAGTAGTTGTCATGTAACGTTATTTAAAATTAAGTTTTGCACTTTTCCAGTCAATATTTTTAACATAGTTGTCCTGTATAGTTTCACATATCTACCCGTTACAAGTTTTGTTTGAAAAAGAGACCTGATAATGTTGATGTTCTTTTATGGGTTTCATTGCTTCATCTTTATGGTAAAATGATTTATGTTTAATGTTTTTACCTTTAAGCTACGATTAAGCTCCATCAAAATTTGTTTAATTTTTTTTAATTTGTCATTTTAAAAAGGATAAAAAAAGGAAATTTATTATCTTTTTTTATGCTTTTCGTTTTCATTTGCAATTTGAAACAGAGTTTTGATTCATAATAATGAAAGTATTCATTTATAATAATATTTATTTTTTTGTTTTTTAAAAAAGGGATTATGCAGTACAGTATAGTTGCAAAACAGTAGAACGGGCATTTGTGTCCATCTGGTGGTCAAATAGTTGCATAGCATGTTCAATTTGCATTGCACATCTTTTTATATTCTTCAGAATTAATTTTATTTTAAATAAAAGTAATTTTCAAGGAAATAAATGTTTTGTATTGGCACTAAAATAAGTCAAATAAAATTATATCAGCCTTTATGTATATTAAATCCATGAGTTGACTATTTTAACCATCCCCTAAACTTTCTGATTGTTATTTCATAGACAAGGTTCCTATGAGCGTTATTTAAAAATGATGATGATGCTAATTATAATAATAGCTAACAAAAACCCTTACTACATAACATAATTTTGAAAACTCATTATGTTCTTTTGTTTTTTGAGTCATACCCTAAAGCAGTCATGTTGTTGTCAAAACTTAATGCTGAGATTAAGCTTCAGAAACTGCCCTAAATACTTCAGATTTATAGAGAATTACACACAATTTTTTTTATACTGTTGTTGGTGGATTTTTGAAGTGTCCATGCATAGTTACAAAAATTACCCACAACTCCAAGTGCTTGAAGATTCATGAAAATGATGTATAGAAATACAAACATGAATAAAAACTACTGAGCATGTGTATGACACCAACTGTGGATAAATACTTGAGCTCTTGTTAATAGATTAAGATGTCGATGAGCTTGTAAAGTAGACAGGCTGATTTCTGAATGACAGTATCTAACCTGAAAAAACCTCAAAACATTTTGTGTCATTCATATTATATTTAACCTGCAACAACATTGTGTATTATTATTATTATTACTTTTTAATAAAAGATACAGATAGCACAATAACAAAACAGGTATTACCTATGAACTGCATCATTGTACAAACATTAGCAGATTTTTCAGCATAAAATACAATTGAGTATTGAATATGCTATTTTTTAGGTGAATAGCATTTTTGAATATGCTATTTTTTAAAAATCTTTAATTAGGTATGACAAACTGTTGTTAAGTAGAATAAATCAAACGTTAACAAAATCACTGACAGACTGATCGTAACAAAATGCATGTAGCTGTCAATAATTTCTAGTGACAAGAAACAATTTTGTGACGTCATAGTGTAGTATGTCCCACAATTTGTCAAAAATATGTACTTCACATACTTTGTTTTTTTTATTTATATAGGAAACCTGAATAGTGTATTGAGTGGGTTAAAACTAATACATGTTTTCCTCTGTTGCAGGTAAGTTTTGCAGATTTCAGAGGAGTTTAGAATGAGTGATGGTATGGGATGGGGAGGCTGTAGTATCCTTAACGTCAAGTCAGACTGCTTAATTGATTTTCCAGCTTTCTGCTAGTCCAGCCTGATATTAATGTGAAGATAGACTCTGAAAGAAGATAGCAGTATTTGACCATTTTAATGAACCCGCTTTGGCAGAGAACTGATTTACAGAAGTGTGTTAGTTTAGCATAATGGACAATGCCAATTTTCAGTTTTCTTACGTGTTTGAGAATTTGCATTGATTGGATATTTAGCCAAAAATGTAAAAAATAATGATCATCTTTCCAACACAAATGGGAATAATAAAAAAAACTTTCTTGCATAAATTCTGTTCATCCATTGCAACCAAATCTTTAATGCATCAAAATGTGCAACAAAAGACATGAAAGTGCAACACAGATTCATTGGAAATGCATGCATTGTAGTTCATTGTAGTGCCTCTTCCAAAAGACTTGGATTAAACTGCTCTGTTTATTTCTATTATTTTGCAGTGCCTGTTTTGTACTTTTTGGGTAAATGCACTTTAGGCTTTCTTGTTCTTTTTCCTTTTCTTAACGATGCCCTAAATAATGGTAGTCACCAACAAGGCAAGTGGTGTCATAGATTGAGACATACAACCTTAACTCAGGATGCACCCGGACCTGTCTCCCCATCTGCATACGGATGAGTGCAATCAGCTTATAACTCTTCTCAAACAGTGCCACAAAGAGGTATTGAAACACTCACGCAAACATGCTTTTTAGAGTTTAACCCCCCCCCCCCATCTGTAAATGTACAACCCACAAATGTGGCAATTGTGCAAAATATGAACTTTCAAATATCTGTGTGACCTTCTTCTGTGGACCAAAAAAAGGGACACTGAAGAGTTTTGATGCTGTAATATTTAATTGTAATAATCTGTGTTTTATGAACGAAAGTTAAGTATGAAAAAATAAAGCTGCGTTATAAAGTTATCAACATGAAAACAATGCTGCATTAATCAGATCAATTATAAAGCAGATTATTTAGCTATAAGCAGCTCTGCAGAAGAAAATTGTTAAGTAACAGTGTAACTTTAGTAAAATATGTCAATTGTGAAACAAAGTTTTAGATTAAAAAAAGATTGAGATAAAAAAGAAAACAGTGCCTCAGATGACAGTAGCATCATCATCTTGCTTAAAGGGATAGTTCACCCAAAAATCTAAATTCAGTCACCATTTGCTTACTTTTGAGTGGTTCTGAACCTTTATGGATTTCTTTCCTCTGCTGAAGACAAAACAAGATATTCTGAAGAATGTTATAAAAAGCAACCGTTGACATCCATAGTCAGAACAAAAACCAATACAATGGAAGTCATCTGCTTTTTTCCAACATTCTTCAGTATATGTTCTTTGTGTTCAACAGAAGAAAGTCAAAAGGATTTGGAAGAAGTGGAGGAAGAGTAAATGATGAAAGAAGTTAAATTTTTGGGTGAACTATCCCTTTATTTATGTTCAATATTTGTTCTCGTCAATAATTAGTAATCTTTTCAAAAACGAATTAGTACTTAATATTAAATGTATTTTGAATATTTGATGTGTTTTTATGGATTGTACCATTAATATGGTTGTTTCTGTCAGATAATCTGTTATAAAGACTGACCATTAATTATAGAAAGATGTTAAATATTTATCATGTATTTACTTTGAAAACAGGAATGCAAGTAGCTAATATCTGTGTCTGTCTTATAGCATAATGTCCTCAAGTTCTTTGGGACATGTAATGATGTGGACCGTGCAATGCGTGATTGTCTCAGGAAAGAGGTGAGTGCAGCATTGTGTGTGAGTTCCTGTAGTTTAAGTGTTTGAATCAGGGATTTGAGAGTGCACATTCAATACCATTTATACATTTAAAGTCATTTTGGATACAATAACCCATTTACACCTGGATCTAACATATTGGATTAATAAATACTAAGAAAAAGAAATGGAAGATACATTACTGTTATCATGCATTGACATTTTGCTTTTGGAATAATTATAAAATAACTTTTTATCACTTTTTTTGCACTTAAGCATCATTCTCGTGGCATTTAAATAAATTTGATTTAAAATAACAAATAAAAAAATAACAAATGCTGATTTTAGTAGAGCATCCTTGTTAAAGGCACTATATGTACAATGTTTTCAATAAGATATCCAAAAATCACTAGAACATTTTGTTGACTTAAGTAGGCATACCTGAATTATCCCAAATGTTTAGAAAAATGTACAAATCCAGAGAAATAAATAATTTTAGCTTGTAATACAGACTGTCCTTTCACCATGATAATGACGTCACACCCTCGGTTTCCAGGTTTTTTTTTTTTTTTTAAACAGGGAAACGCCAAAGACGCTTTAATATGTTGTATGTTTTATTAGACAGCACAGAGCAGCATTATAACAGGACAAAAATGTATTTAGTATGATGAAACAGCACTGCTTCTCCACATGATAATGACTGGAAGCGGTCAACTGTGGCTTAATAAAAGGCTTCATCACGATCACCTCTCATCTGCAATTGCTTCAACGGTCTTGTTTCGCTTTGATGGCTTTCAGCCTTACTCTGCTTCATACTACCATGGTAATAAAGTGTTGAATACTTTAGTTCATGTATATTTAAAAAAAAAAAATTTTTTATTGGCAATACAAAATCGAAATACAACAAAAACTATATAAAACGTATATCGGCTATAGCAAGTTATATGATACAAAT
The DNA here is from genome assembly GCA_903798125.1 of Danio choprae. Lineage (NCBI taxonomy): Eukaryota > Metazoa > Chordata > Actinopteri > Cypriniformes > Danionidae > Danio > Danio choprae. The sequence continues at coordinate 5,455,129 of CAIGQW010001850.1, read as the reverse complement.
AAATGAAACATTCTTAAGGCAATTTTTGTTTTCAATTTAGCCAGGGCATCTAAAAAGATTTTTAGTTCTTTTATAAAGACACTGTGTAGTGAAGGTGTTTTAAAATATCTGCATTTATGAATAAAGTATTTAATACTTTAGTTCATCAATGAACATCATTTTGGCACATCTGCGTCATCACACTACAACTTTGTTTGGTGTAAACATGTGCCCTCTAGTAGCAAAAAAACCATACTATGCCTTAAATGACAGGAAATACTCATTAATTTATTCATTCATTCATTTTTTTTCCGACTTAGTCCCTTTATTAATCTGGGGTCACCACAGCGAAATTAACCGCCAACTTATCCAGTATATGTTTTACGCAGCGGATGCCCTTCCAGGTGCAACCCATCACTGGGAAACGTCCATACACACTTATTCACACACATTCACTACGGACAATTTAGCTTACCCAATTCAACTATAGCGCATGTCTTTGGACTTGTGGGGGAAACCGGAGCACCCGGAGGAAACCCACACGAACATGGGGAGAACAAGCAAACTCCACACAGAAATGCCAACTGACCCAGCCGAGGCTCGAACCAGCGACCTTCTTGTTGTGAGGCGATTGTGCTACCCACTGTGACGCCCACAGAAAAATTAAATCAGTAATTATTAATACTACTAATAATTATTATTTTTTTAAAAAAGTGTAAGAAAAGAAACATGTTAAACATGTTGAAATTTGAACCAGCCTCAAAATCTTCACTTAATTGCATCCATACCATTAGCTTAGGCAACTAATTTGAGTCATATTTTAAACTAGGCATGAACAGTAATGTCTTGAATGATCAATGATAGGTTTTAATAACAGATGTTATTATGGCCAAATCATTTGCCATAAATAACTTTAACTTTCAGTTTAGTAATAATTTTTTCCTGATCAAAATAATTGGTCTGTAAGTAAAGTTTGATCAATTTAAGCCTCTCCAGTAGCTTTAAGTTAAATAATTTTCTTCTTTGCTTGTCCACACAGTATCAAACAAAAAGGGAGCGCAGTAAAGCCCATGCAGAAGAAATGAGACGGCGTTTAAGGGAACAACCAAAAGAACATCCATAATATCAAGACTGCACCCTTGGAGCACAGATCTACTTCAGACATTAACTAGCTTCTGGGCTTTGAAGGTGACATTTTAAACCTGGAATACATTTCTCTGAGGACATGTTGATTAATTTATTATAAACTCTGCAGTAAATAAAGAAGCTCAGTGAGTTGCATCTAGATGCAACACAAGTTTATTTAATGGTGTTGAATTGCAGATGCTTGAGTTTGAGTTTGAGTTTACGGCTCCTATTTGAAATATAAACTGTTTGTTCCAAGATGTGGCCTACTGATCTGAAACAAAATTGTCAAATTGTGATGTTCATATTCAAATAAAAAAAGTCAAATCACTGGCTATTTGAATTAAATATACACAGAAAAGTAATAATTCCAAGTAAACATATCAAAGATGATCCAGAGAAATGCAATACACGTGAGCAAAATGTAAAATGTCAGAGCGATTGGTATAAATGCTTATAATATGACAATGTGATATAATTTTTTTTTTTTCATCCTAATTATTTTAAGTTGAAAATTAATAAATAGTTTTAAACAATACTCTGCGGAATGCATCTTTTAAACACCAAAGTGGAGTTGTAGGTCTGATAAACTGCATACACACACATACAGTCGTGGCCAAAGGTTTTGAGAGTTACATAAATATTGGAAATTGGAAAAGTTGCTGCTTAAGTTTTTATAATAGCAATTTGCAAATACTCCAGAATGTTATGAAGAGTGATCAGATGAATTGCATAGTCCTTCTTTGCCATGAAAATTAACTTAATCCTGAAATAAACTTTCCACTGCATTTCATTGCTGTCATTAAAGGACCTGCTGAGATCATTTCAGTAATCGTCTTATTAACTCAGGTGAGAATGTTGACGAGCACAAGGCTGGAGATCATTATGTCAGGCTGATTGGGTTAGAATGGCAGACTTGACATGTTAAAAGGAGGGTGATGCTTGAAATCATTGTTCTTCCATTTTTAACCATGGTGACCTGCAAAGTAACGCGTGTAGCAATCATTTCGTTGTATAAAAATGGCTTTACAGCCAAGGATATTGTGGCTACTAAGAATGGTCCTAAATCAACAATTTATAGGATCATCAAGAACTTCAAGGAAAGAGGTTCACTTCTTGTTAAGAAGGCTTCAGGGCGTCCAAGAAAGTCCAGCAAGCGCCAGGGTTGTCTTGAGGATTCAGCTGTGGGATCAGAGTGCCACCAGTGCAGAGCTTGCTCAGAAATGACTGCAGGCAGGTGTGAGCGCATCTGCACGCACAGTGAGGCGAAGACTTTTGGAAGATGGCCTGGTGTCAAGAAGGGCATCCTGAGACCATTCATGTGTGGGGTTCCTTCTCATCCAAGGGAGTGGGCTCATTCACAATTTTGCCCAAAAACACAGCCATGAATAAAGAATGGTACCAAAACACCCTCCAACAGCATCTTCTTCCAACAATCCAACAACAGTTTGGTGAAGAACAATGCATTTTCCAGCATGATGGAGCACTGTGCCATAAGGCAAAAGTTATATCTAAGTGGCTCTAAGTTGAGTGAGAGCATGCCCAGTCAAATTGCAGGGGTCCTGAAAAAGAAGGGCCAACACTGCAAATACTGAGTCTTTGCATAAATGTCATGTAATTGTCGATAAAAGCCTTTGAAATAT
>CAIGQW010001850.1:5437318-5451982 GCA_903798125.1 Danio choprae | reverse complement strand
ATATATATGCTGATACTAATTTAAAGCAGGCGTATTACAGGATGGAGACATACAAAATGTGAACTGGCAGGTTTAAAAAAATAAAAAGACCAGCGTGTCATCAGTTTCATGGTACATGCACTTTGGACTGTTTTTCTTTACTTTGTCCACAAGGTGTCAACACTGTAGCTGCTGGACTGTTGTTCCAAAGTGGGTAAAGACATTAAAAGAGACAGAACAACACACGACTGAAGTCACCAAACAATAAACACTTGTGTAATAATTATAGAGACAACTTTATCACTCAACTTTAGAGAGAAAATGTAGACTTTTTCCTGTATTGCACTTATTTAGTGCCTCTGTCCATGTATACACACTGTCAAGTTGTGTATGCTTTGAAAAGCTGTGTGCGAGACGGCATGTACATGTTAACAAAATAAATGACATACACTTTGAGCCTTACAAAGCAAGAACACTGATCAGACGTGGCACAAAAATAATTGAACCGTCGAGGAGAGCATGAGTGACCCAAGAGCACAAAACACTGAAAATGAAGCAGCATTTAAAGAGATAATAAAGGGAACGGTAATTGGTGAAATATGGGGAAAACACAAGTCAGCTTCAAACAGCTATAAAGGTAAATTAAATGTAAATAACAAAGCAAGAGTAAAATATCCATGAAGTCAAATGTCACATCTGAGTCTTTATACATTCCTAAGTGACAAGTTAGTAGGGTGCTTGTTAACGTAACGCTGAAGCAGATGGAGACAGATTTTTTACTCTGCCTTAGGTAGACTAACATTTGCAGTGCTTATGAAAGCAAATTAATATGTCAGTTTCAAAATCACATTGCAATAATGTTTTCATCACCCTTTTTAATGCACAAAGTGATGCAAATGACAAATCCTAAAATCACTAGCTTGAGGTGGTATTTGACTTGTGTGGGGAAAAAAGCGTTATTGCGAGTAATCAAAGGAAATGCATTTGCTGAATAAATTCTGACATAGTGGATATTCAACCCAGTCATTATTATTACTGATTGCAGTTCTGTTTCCATTACGCTTGCCTTGTATTTATAGTTGGTTAGGTTCCCTTTTTCAGTTCAAACCTTCAGTAGGTTTCTTTTTTCTGCAAACTTGTAACAAAAATATTAGTTTCCTGTTAAGATGGAAACTTTACTAGAGAGAGGAATGACTAAATACATTTTCTGAGTTAACACAGTTCTGAGTTTTGATGGTTGGTTCACCCACAAGTTTCATTTAACCCATGATTTGCTTGCCCTAGTGGCATCCTAGGTGTATATGATTTTTTTCTTTCAGAACGTATACCTATTTAAAACATTGTAAATTGTTTTGTGTAACCTTCGCTAACTGTTCTATGCGCATGCACAAGAGACTGCCTTTTTGGCAAATGACATGGGACATATGCTTATGTGCCATTGAACACCGAACCATGTGGACAAATAACATTTTTTGAATGAACTAACAGTTTACAGTTATTCATCAAATCCACAACCCCTTATGCATACTTCCATTCAAACATAATGATGCTACATTACTCTGTGTCTTTTGGCCTTCTATTGGCTTTCTATTCTATGAGTGACCCCTAAGAAAGGGGGTTGTCATTGTGAAGCTTATTTGTGCTCATAAAAACACATAATGATGACTTTATTAAAATATTTCTTCTCTTCAATGGTAATTCTGGATGCACATTTATGAGACCACTATGTGTTGTGCTGCTGATGTACAGGGTGTACATGCAAAACAAAGGGGAGAGCAAAATTAGAAGTGTGCAATAGATGCCCCCCGCAAAGTGTAGCTTTAACCTTGTCTTATCTGGTTCTCCCTTTTTAGTGAGGTCAGTTAGGGGACTGACGAGGGCCGAATATTCAGGGACAGACCGTCTATATTATCCCTGCAATAGCTGCAGTTTTATCAATTTGGGGCTGCACCTGCCCATGACCCAAGTGGAAGGCCAGATACCTCACCTCCACTCGCCCAATTGTGCACTTCCTCTGGTTGGCCGTGAGCCCGGGCCGCCTCAGCGCCAATAATACCACCCGCAAATGCTGCATTTACCGCTGCCAATCATTACTTAAGACAATGATATTGTCTAAGTAAGCAGTGGCATATGCTAAATGATGGGCCAGTATTATATCCATTAGGCGCTGAAACGTGGCCGGAGCCCCAAACAGCCCAAATGAAAGTGTGACGAACTGGTGTAATCCAAATGGCGTCGTGAAGGCCGTTTTCTCTTGGGATATATGAGTTAAGGGGATCTGCTAATATCCCTTCGTTAAATCCAATGTCGAGTAATAGCGAGCAGCACCTAACCAATCGAGCAACTCGTCAATCCACGGCATTGGATACGCATCAAATTTTGATACAGCATTCAGTTTGCGATAATCCACACAGAACCGGACCGTGCCTTCTGTCTTAGAAACCAAGACGATCGGGCTGGCCCTAATTCGCGCAATGTGCTTGACATAAATGTGGTGCCTTGGTCAGTGAGGATCTCTTTGGGGATCCCCACCCGGGAGATTAGGCGGAAGAGAGCCGCCTCGACTCTCTTTGCTGAGATGTACAGCTTCCGGGTACCGGGTTGCATAGTCCACCAGAATTAATGCAAACTGGTGCCCTTGTGCAGATCGCTCTATTGGCCTGATTAGATTTATACTAGTTCTCTCGAAGGGGATCTCCATTATTGGTAGTGGGCGCAATGGAGCTTTTGTACAGGCCGGTGGATTTACCAACTGACATTCACGGCACGCAGCGCGCCATCTACTGACGTCCCCGTGAATGCCCGGCCAAAAGAATTGGGCCTTGAGGCAATTTAGTGTGACCGCTTGACCTAAATGTCCAGCCATAGGGTTAGCATGAGCCGCCTGAAAAGCATTTCCCGATGGCTTTTAGGTATCAATAATTGGGTGGTAAATTATTTTGATTGAGTGTCTTGGATCACTCGATACACCCTGTCTTTAATGATGGCAAAATATGGATAGCTGAGCGGTCGCTCAGGTTGGAGGATATGCCCATCAATTACTTTAACGCTCTCGATGGCATGCCTTAGCGTGTCATCACACGACTGCTCAAGTCTTTACACCGGGAGATTCTCGGCCCTCCCTCTGAGTCAGCGCATGACAACATTACCAGGGATTCCCACAGCTGAGCGATCCGCCCCCTAGCTGGTGATTTATTTATTTCTTTCTTTTTAACCGCTACTTCCATGCTATGTTTTTTCCCGCGGAATTAAATGTCTACAACCGTTAGCGGGTAGTGAATTACATCCCCGTGCATACACCTCACCCTAACTATGCGGCTTTTATCCAATGCCATGCTTTGCACCAGGCTTTGGTGGATAGAGGTTTGGTTACACCCCAAATCTACCAAGGCCTGATATTTATCCCCCTTTATACTCACCGGTATCTGATATAGCCTGTTGCGACTGGGGGCGACAGCCGGCGCGTCGGGGACGCGGATCAAAGCCCCAACCTCCATCGCGGAGCAATTTTCTGGGGTATAATCCATGCCCCCACACCACCAACATGTCGGCCCAGACCTCACCACTGCACCCGACTCAACCGATTGAGCTGGAGAGAGACATGTTGTGGCTGGAGGAGCCACTAGGTGTCGTGGTTCCCCGCCCCGGTACTGGTATCCACCCCACCAAGGCATAGTGTGAATCTAGTGAATAGGGTGAATCTGTCCCAGAGCCCCGCTTCCTTGGTGCTATCATGGGTGGTCCCTGCTGCCTGGGCCTGGAAACGAAGAGAGAGAGAGAAGGAGGAAGAGAGAGAGGAGAGAGAGAGGTTAGATTGCCAACCTTGGACCTCGCTACCAGGTGATCCTACTGCCAGCTGGATGGCCGGTGGCACTGGACCCACTCCGATGTTCGGGAGGGAAGGCGGGCGATGAATTGCTCCAGCACCATGACATCCACCACCTGGTCAATGTCCTGGCCATCCTGGATCAGCCATCTGCGGCAGACATTCCAGAGCTGCTGGGCAAACACGAAGGGCCCGCTGGAGGATGGCTCGCTCCAGGAGATTCTGGGCCGCCGGTGTCTCCACTTGCTCTCCCCCCTTTTTGGGTGTTCGGTCATGCCTTCCGCACCACACAGGGGTTGGACAATGAAACTGAAACACTGGCCAGTTTAGTGTTGGAGGTTTCATGGTTAAATTTGACCAGCCTGGTGGTCAATCTTCATTGATTGCACATTCCACCAGTAAGAGCAGAGTGTGATGGTTTAATTAGCAGAGTAATAGCACAGTTTTGCTTAAAATATTACAATACACACATTATGTGTGACATATCAGAGTTCAAATGAGGGCAAACCACAGCCATCTTCAGGATGTAAGTCACATCTGTGTTTTTGTAGACCTCGGCATAAGGAGAAACATATTTTCATATTCACAGTCATATTTTGCATGCTTACAGATGGTACAAAATGCTGCCACAAGGCTGTAGACAAGGGCAAAGAGAACTGATCAAGAAATCCTATCTCACATACTCCTCTTACATCCTCTGTAAACGTATCTTTATTCCCAGGCATTTATTTTTTTATGTTTTGTTGTATCAGTGTCTTATGGTTTGTTTCAATGTTATGTTCATGGCTTAAGTTGCTATGGCTACTTGTATACCTTGAAACTTACTGCTGTTTCTGGAACCGAAAGCTGAGGATATACACTTACATACCCTTAAAGTTGATGCACATTTTTGACATTTCTAAAGCATAAAAATACGATAATATGTTTGAAGAGATTTTAGAAACATGCTAAGGGAATACATTTGTTTATCTGAAAAACAATGCTTAAGTCAGTTATTTTCCTATAAAAATGTGCCATTCCGTGTTCTTGTGGTCTCTATAACCCTCCCATAACCCAATTATATCTCAGCACCCTGAGTTGCCTAAGTGGAAAACTGGGTGTATTTCAGTCATAAAAGCTGCCTCAATGTACAGTATACAGCCACAGACAAAAACGCAACCTTTGGAGGACAGTAGCGCAAGAGAGATCATGTGTGCATGTAAATCACATGGATGTCTGACAGCTGGTATTTCTGATATTTCAGTCTTATATCAATTTAAAACGCTAGATAGGCTATTTTATGCACTGAGATATTTTATTTCCAATCCAACTGCACTTATTTTTTAAGGTTTTAATATTATACATGCTTTTTATTAGAATAAAATTCCAGAATTTTGTTTTAGAACATCAAAAAGATTTCAAGGCTTAGCTGCATCCCTTAATGTTGCTTTGTATAGAATAAATCAATTCAAATCACAGACTATACACATGGAATAAAACATTCATTCATGAATACTGCAAGTTTCAGTTTGAAAAGAATGCAGTCATATCATATTTCAAACAACTCATTTGCAGTTAAATATGTATTTAATTTAATAAAAGAAAAAGTTTAAACACATCCTGGTGAGAGAACATTCTACATTTTTAATGACATTTAATAGTGTATTTCTTTCACTCCATACAAATAACAGTTGAGCTTATACTCTAAATAAATGTGTAATCTGTAAATCCTGCATTTTGCATCCTGACGTGAGTTGAAAAGATGTCTCATGCAGTTGTTGCAAAGTAACATGGTTACAATCTGCGTCTCTCATTTTCAAAATTAAAGTCCCACATACATAGTAAGATAAATATAAATGAAAAATAACTAAGGGTAGAAATTGATCATTATTGTCTCACTAGGAAACGTGGCTTATCAAACACAGCCTGAGGCATGCATATTAATGATCCCAGAGCAACATATCAGTCTGTGTTCTCCTGATGACACGGCTGCTTGACAGGTCTGGAGGATGTTGAACCTGACCTAAATTACATGCAATTGATGAGTCACGCAACAGTCTGTTTTGTGTTCTGATTGGCCGTTTGTCCACCAGGGATTTACACATGTGGAATTTACACCAGAACAAGGAAACAATGGTGTCTGAGGCTACTGATCTCTTATTATTCGACTATGCCTAGGAATACCCAGATTTTCTTTATATGGCACCTTTAAACTTTAACATTATTAAAGGTACATGCTGAGTAACGGATATTTGTTGGATTGCACAGTTTCAAAATCACATTGCTTGCATTTAACACTCAAAAAGTCACATAAATCAGTCCCTGAGGTGATATTTGTCAGTAGTTTATGCTGTTGTTCAGTCTCAAGAAATTTCTAAAATTCAATTTGGCAACCTGCATTTGAATGGAGTTATCAGAGAAACGGACAGGTAAAAATTTGGAGTTTTGAATTTGCAGTGAAATATCTAGTTCAACCCCTGGTTCTTACATACTCCACTTTTAAACCTACCTGGGTATTTCACATAACCTGCTTTCTGGAATACCACAGAGAACATTATCTAACTGCACTAATCTGGGGATTTACTAAGAATCACATTAGAAAGGGCATTGAGTTCTGTATTATTAGATATTACACACAAACATGACTGTGTTGTTATATTTTTTCCCTGATATTCGAGAATTTGGTGAGGTTTCTCCAAATCTTGTTCTTTACCAAAATCCTAGAGCGATACCTCAAATTATAAATCAATTTTCTTTGATTCGGTGCCAGAATATTCATTTAAAGTTGGGAAGGATGCATTATGAATTATATACAGTTTTATAAAAATGTTGTGTTGAGTCATTGTCTATTTCTTATTTGTCTCTCCCTTTCTCCTCCTCCCCTTCTATAACCCTTTTTAGCAGGGCTTATATGCATATTGTGAAAAAATCAATAAGGATTAACCTGTAACCCCATGCACATACTTATACTCTGGCTCTCAGCAGCCCACTTGATACTTAATCAGTTTTTGGCCCAAACCTGAGACTTATTCAATAGTACACAGAGCTCTAATTAATTTCAAACACAAAGCAGTCTGGCTTGAGGGAGAGTGGTAACAGAAGAAAGACAGTAATATGAAAGGATGTCATGCTGGTGAGAAAGAAAGATATTTATAGGGTGTCTGGGTTAATAGATTAGTATGAAATTTGTCTAAAATTTTGACACACTCATTCTAAATTGTGTGTATAATATTTTGCCTTTTTGGAATTAATTTGCTAACATTTCAGTAATGCTTGTTCAGCATATACTGTCATTGGCCATTTTATAAGGTGCACCTTGGACCACCTTTGCCTTCAGAACTACCTTATTATTCTTTGTAGCATAGATTCAACAAGGTGCTAGAAACATTGCTTAGAGATTTTGGTATTTTTTTAGAAGATAGCATCACACAGTTGCAGCGAATTTGTCATCCATGTGAATCTTTCCTTCCACTCCATCTATAAGGCACTCTACTTGAATGAGATCTGGTAAGTGGTGATTTGAATTTAGTGAACTCTCTCTTGTTCTGTCTTGAAAATAGCTTTATTAGATGGTCTAATAAATATCCTGCTGGACGTATTAATCACAAGAGGTGTCACAAATCACAAATAGGTGTCATGAAAATCTCAGTAGATTAGCAATTTCGGAAATATCCAGACCAACGCATCTGTCACCAACAATCATGCCATGAGTCACTTGATTTGAGCTTCAGCTTGATCTGAACTTCATCAGACTGTCTTGACCACACCTACATTGTTTAATGCATTCATGTTATCCATGTGATTGCCTGATTGGATATTTCCAGCTGTACCTAATAAAGTGGCCTATAAGTACACCTATATATATATCATATAGAGTCATGATGCTCCTGTCTCCCCTGTGAGTCACTGAATCTGTCATGTGTGAATGTTCAGGTCAAGGGTGACAAATACAACCTATTTCAGCAATGCCTTGAGCACCATGTATGCAGCTAAATGTAATGTTATTACAGCTAGAATATATCGGTTTACATAATGCCATTTGTAATTGCACTTGGCCAGGCATGGCAGAATGAATTTTATGAGGCTATACATTCTTCATACCCGTTTGCAAATGGCTTTGTGTCTTGGCCCCAGGCCCCCTGTGCTGCTCAGGTAATAAAACGTAAAAGCTCCCATGATGCCTGAAGGGAACATTCATGTTCTGCAAACATTAGCATAAGGGAATTGTCTTTTCTGCAGTGCAAACAAGCTATGAAACATGGCCAGTGTCCTGTAATTCCAGCACCTTTCATCTGCTTTGTGCTCCTCACTGTATGTTAAATGATTGATCAAGGCGCCTCCAGCCTTTGACCCTTCTTTCAGACATAAAAAATATTTTAAAAATCCTGGAAATAGAGCGTGAATGAATAATTGAACAATTTCCACAAGAAGGGATTTGTGGTGGTATCTGAAGTGGCCTCTAGTTCTCTAGCCACTAAACGGTTATCCACGCTGGGCTGAGCAAGAAATATAAAAACAAACGCACCACCCACAACATGATGTCTACCTTTTAGAACTGAGTAAAATATAGAGGAATAATTACTGAGGGCTATTATAAAATATACAGCAATTAATTGCAGAAATTTCCCCCAGTTAAATTTCCCCCAGTTTTGGCATTTTTTTGCACTGTAGGAATGCTAGGAATGCAGTTTGGTGAAACTAAATTTTCTCCTACTGTACTTCAGAGAACGGTCTGATCCAGGACAATAGAAAATACAGGGTCAAAATTGTATGCTGATTGAGCCAATACCAGCCTTATAGAGTTAGTTCTACCAAAAATGTAAATTCTGTTAACTACTCCACCCTCATGTTCTAAATCACTAAGACTTTCGTTCATCTATGCAACAAAAATTAAGATATTTTAGAGAGAAATCTGAGATCTCCATAGACAGCAACCAAAGAAAAAAATATCCTCAAAACAGATTATATGCCTTCAGTGGACACTGACACAAGCTCAACTGCCAATGTAGGCAAAGAAATGTCATGCCACCTCTACGTTACACTCATAATAAACACAATAATTTTGTTTATTTAAAAAATTGCATTAATTAATATATAATATTAATATGCCACCCCAAATCAGAAAAGTCTGGACAGTATGGAAAACTCAAATAAATAATGTATCTCACTACAGACAATACAACAAACATTATTTAACGTGTTCCTCGTGATTTTTATTGTTTTTTCCCCCCCAAAATAAAAACATTCCAATTTTGGTTCTTGCAACACATTTAAAAAAAAAATTGTGACGAGCAGTTTAGGGATAGTAATCAGGTAAATTTGTTAAATGATGTGATTTGAAAAATGTGATGTCAACAGATGATTGTAATTATTATTTGGTACAAAAGCAGCATCCAAGAAAGGTATAGTCCTTTAGGAGCAAAGATGGGCAGATGATGGTCAGGGAATAATGGCCAGTCTGCCGATAAATACATGAGAAAATTACTGAATTGTTTAAAAACAATATTCCTCAAAGAAAGATAGGAAGACATTTGAATATTTCACCTTCAACAGTGCATATCATAATTAAAAGAATTAAGGAATCTGGAGGAATTTCAGTGCGTAAAGGACAAGAGCGCAAGCCTAAGCTGAACAACTGTGATCTCTGATCCCTCAGGTGGCACTGCATCAAGAATCATCATTCATCTATAATCGATATCACCACATGGGCTCAGAACTACATTGGCAAGTACCACAATACGTAGTTACATTCACATATGCCAGTTCAATGACCAAATTTGATCAGCCTGGTGGTCAATCTTCATTGATTGCACATTCTAATGTGAAGGTTTACTAGCAGATTACTAGCTCAGTTTTGCTTAAAATATTGCAATGCACACAATATTATGGGGGACATATCAGAATTCAGACAAATTTTCAGTGCACGTCTCGCTTGTGCATCTGTGACCAAGACAGCAAGTCTTTGTGATGTATCAAGAGCCATGGTATCCAGGGTAATGTCAGCATACCACCAAGAAGGACAAACCATATATTTAAAGAAAATGTGTTTGTGTATATAAAAAATCAGTAAGGGATCAGAGACTTTTTCACACCACTGTATATGTATATACAGTCAAGCCCTAAATTATTCATATTCCTGGGGTATATACAGTCAAGCTTGAAATTTGATGTCAGAAGTGGGATGGCTACTCGCAAGACAGCACCAAAAAGCAGTAAACAAAAAAATGGATTATGTTCTCAGGTGAAGGTGTGACTGAGGGTGATGTGGCCTGGGATTCTGTGGAGTCTACAGAGGATAAAGAGCTGGCAGAGAATCCTTATAGACCTTCTGCAAAGTCAAGTCCATCAAAGACCCAGCTAATCACTCTAAATGGGGTAGCCAAAAAAAGAGTGGTAACCCTAATGTGTGATTTCCTGGGCTTGCAACAGCAGAGAGAAGATCAATATCTGCTGGAGTTTCAGAGTCCATCTTTCAGTTGATCTGACCTGCAGAGACCTTGAGCAATGCAGAGACAAAACCTAACAGCATGTGACACATGCTCCCCAATTCCTTCTATGCCCAGTCAACAGATACAGTGACCTGAACTGATGATGCCAGCCTTCCAGCAGGTGGAAAACTGAAAGAACTATCTTTGAAGATCTTGTGAGGTCCTGGAGGTGGCCGGAAGAGGAATGGAGCTATTGGCTTGTCCCTTTGCTAACAGGGCAGGCTCTGGAAGCATACCTAGCAATGGACGAGGAGAAAGCGGAAGTGATCTGAAAAGTTTAACACCAGAGCCAAAGTCTCACCAGGAACCAGGGGCTCTGATCATCCTCTGTCCCAGCTGGAAACAACACCCACTTACCATCAACAGACCAACCTGAACCAATGATGGGTACTAGCAGAGGAACACTCCAAAGAAGAGATTGGCAAGGCTATCATCCTTGAGCAGTTTCTTTATGTACCTGGGTGTGGGAGCATGAACCAAAGACTGGGTTTGCAACAGTGAAATTGTCTCAACAGTACACAAACACTCACCAAGGGGGAGGCATTCCCGCTTCGATTCATCACTATGCACAAAATCAATCTGTCTTTCTCCAGGGTAGGCATCCTAGAAGAGATTCTAACAGACCAGGGAACCAACTTTACTTCACGACTGATAGGGTAACTGCATTAATAGCTGGGGATCACTGCCATTAGAATGAATCCCTATCATCTGTAGATGGTTGGCTTGGTCAAAAGGCTTAATCAGACACTGAAAAAACATGTTGCAGAAGTTTTTTTTTTTTTTTTTTTGCAGACACAGGAAGTTACTGGGACAAGTGGATGCCCTTTCTGCTCTTCGCAGAAAACTGGATTTTTGCCATGTTATCTGTTCTATGGCTCGCAGGTTCAAGGACCACTGGACTTGCTGTGAAAGAGCTGGGAGGATCCTGTATCTAGAACAGAGGAGAAAGGCATTGTCCTGTATGTTCTTGAAATGTGAGATCAGCTGGAGTGGTATCAAGAGCAGGCTAAATAAAATCTGCAAAAGGCACAACAAGCTCAAAAGTGCAGGTATGCCCAACATGGAAGACTTCGGCAGTTCCAGCCAGGACAAAAAGTCATACAAACAGTCCATTGTGCAAATAAAATGAATGACTTCCTTGATGTTTGATCCCCAGGCACTGCAGCAACGGCTGTCGACTGCTCTGGGTGCATGTTCACAGTCTATGTGTGTGTTTGCTTCTGTGTCTGGGCACTTGGATGGATTAAATGCAGAGCACAATTTCTGAGTATGGATCACCATACTTGGCCACGTCACAACTTTCACTTTTTTTAGTTTTAAGAAACTCAGTTATGACTTAGGTAAGGGACAGTTACGGCCACAAGTGGACAAGGGAGAGGTAATCCGGCGGACCCCAAGACAGATAAGGAGGTGAGGTCCTTTCTGGGATTGCAGCTCCTTTTGACACATTTACTAGGCAAAGCCTTCAGCAACCCAGTAATGTGGACTGAGGACTGTAGGAGGGCTTTTATAGATATTTCCTCTCTGTCCAGACTATATTTTAGACTAACCCATTTCAAACAAAGTTATATTATATTATTGTTACCTTATAGACCCAATAACACATACATTTCAGATAGTGGAACTTGACACTCGGCGGGTCATTCCGCTGTGGCGACCACAGAATAATAAAGGGAATAAGTCGAAATGAAAATTAATGACACTCTGGTTTGAACTTACATTTATTTGACCAACCAAACATGTTAGAAGTATACACACATACATTTTTGTACAATAAAAAAAAAAACAATAAATATAATAGCATCACATGACAATGGCAAAAAAAAAAAAAATGTAACAAAGAGAAACAAGGTGCTTGAATGCTCGAGCTACAATAACATACTAAAAAGTTCAAATAAAATGTATTTGTCTGTTACTTGTATTGCTGGTAAAAAGAATTCAGATTTTGCATCATAAAAACTATTAAAATATGTAACACTACAAATGGTTTGGACCTTAGAGATATGTGATGGGAAGCACTGGCTGTACACAGCGGAATTCGCTGACAGAAATTAACAAAGAGTACATACACAAACTTTACACTATCTCACACAAACAAATACAAACACGCACATAAGCCCACTTTACACTCTCATAAATATACACACATACTCTGGTAATTTTCAGCTCCCGTGGCTAATGTTTAAAGCTAACTTTAAAATGAGACACATTAACCACAGCCTCATGAGTTGGCTTGACTTTTCTAAAATAGAAAGTAAAGTTAAGTTAATGTCTTGACTTATCTCAATTTCATTATGCAATGCCTTGAGATGTCTCTTAAGGTTCGTGAAGTTTTTCTTGCAATTTTGTGGCCTCATTTCTCTCCATCTTTTACCACAACACATTCCATTATCTTTTCAACTTGATTGTAATGAAAGTTTTTCCAAATGAATCCCGGCTGGTTGGCCATCATTCCCTAGGTTTTTTTAGTGTGTGTCTGTTTGTTGTCAACTTCTAAATAATATCATTAATGTGGTTAGAGGAGGTGACATTGTCTGTGTTGTCTGAGCCATAGTTTTAGATGAAAGCAACACTGCTTGCAACCCTACAAGTTCCATGTGCGTCATCAACCTGGCAAGCAGATTATGGTCGTGGACTATATGACAAAGAAACATGACAAAACAGAACTGTCATCGCTGGAGAAGCAACACTGCCACTCGCACTTACATAACTTCACACGTACCTCACTCAAGATCCACTCCCCAGTACTTCTGGTTGCTGCTGTCAATAGAACGGTTGCACACATGAGCCCGATAGCACACAGACATGTTATTCTATTTATTCCCCATTCTGTCTGTATGTGCACATGGACATTTTACACACGCACAGACATTCCATTTCACATATACATGTTACATTTGTCTAGAGTTTGTTTTAGTCTTGTCTTTTTAAATGTGAACCGCGGTGGTCAGCGTTCCAATTTGGAAACACTGTGCTGGTGAAACCAGGTGAATACACTTTGCGTACACTCCCATTGCAACTCACACCAGAGCAGGATCTGCGTAAAACATACGTATTTGGTTTAGGGGACAGTGAATTATAAAAGATTGGGAACCACTGTCCTAGATGGTTTGTTCAATTTTCAACTAAATTTAATCACTTGATCTTTAGACCATGTTGATCAAAAACGTACATAGAAAGTTGATGTCAAATCATCTGCACAAGCAAATTTCACAATAAGCTTATGAAAATGGATGTGAGGCTATATCATATTGACACTATTCTTGATGTGTTTTATGACCAGTGTTGGGGAAAGTTACTTTTGAAAGTAATGCAGTAGATTATTGAGTTACTCCCCAAAAAAGTAACTAGTTGCGTTACTTAGTTTTTTTTAATGGAAAGTAATTTAGGATAATGTTATCTTCTGAGAACTTCCTGAACCCAGAGCAATACATGCCGTATATACAGATTAATGAAAGTTTAAAGCAATGTGTTTGCTACTTTTGTAGTTTTTGTCTTTTGGTTGCATAAAACCTGCTGTCCATTGAGACAATCCTCTTTTCCTTTCTTCAATGCGTTCAAAATAATGAACACATTCTCTCACTGGGTGCAGGATTCAATGTGACTGTTAATTTTAATACAGCAATTTCTTTTTTTAAATAAAAAAGTAACTTGCATTACATTTGTTAAAAAGTAACTCAGATATTATTACTTAATTTTCAAAAGTAATGCGTTACTTTATTCGTTACCTAGACAAATAATATTTATTACATTACTCGTGTTACTTGTAATGCCTTACCCCCAACACTGGTTATGACATTCTTGCCCTGAGGTAATGTGCACAATTTGGTGCTCTGCCCACCTTGTGCTCCAAAGGCTATTTTTGCTGATAACATTTCAGAACCACCTATTAGTCAAATGCAATAAGCAGTTGACACATTCTAAGTAATTTGAATATATAGGGTTTCAACCATTTTGCTTAAACTCTTTGTTTTGCCAGTTGCACTGGTGCTTGCTGCCATGCTTACTGATTCTGCCTCTGGACTGGTTGGCCCTTTAATTTCTGCTTGCATCTATATTCTTCTTCTTATTTATTATTATTATTATTATTATTATTATTATTATTATTATTATGTGTCTGTGTTGTTTAAATGAAGCACTGTCTATATTGTTTCAAAATAAATTAAATAAATTACTGTTATTACTGATGCATTTTAAGGTTGAAAAATGAAAAGTTAAGGTGAAGAGAAAAGGGAAAAGCAAACCAAATAAGTCAACAGGCCTGTAAACAACTATAAGGATAAAGATAGAGCTGTCAGGTATGGTAGAGAGAGGGGATGTTACAAATGACTTAGTAAGATTTGCAAACTTATGGTACAGTTGAATCATTGAAGAAAATAAAAAGTATGAATT
>CAIGQW010001850.1:5422960-5434982 GCA_903798125.1 Danio choprae | reverse complement strand
ACACACACACACACACACACACACACACACACACACACGCATCCATCTATAAATGAAGATTCAGCTAATTCAACTTTATGCAAATATTTCTTTCAGATAGATTTATAAGACAGAGAAAAATTCATATTACCCTAGTTGGATAGAAAACTTAAAATTGACTGCCCAAATGTTTAAATTCTTTTAGTTGGTTGGTTGTCTTAAATTGGGTACAGCATAGGGCCCATTTACAACAGACAATTCCTGACCCACCATCAAGTGCCATGGGATTCTTCAACCTGCACAGCATGATCAATAACCAGAACTGTTAATCAATGGCATTCTAAATAAGCATTGACTGGAGATACAAGGTTAGCCAGGTTTATTGGTTTACATTAAGCAAAACAACATAATGGAAGAAGCTCCCTGGCAGGTCAAGACCTATTCTCAGTGTCTCCACTGCCTGTTACCTCCTGTCAATATGGTACGACATTCTCAGATCATATCTGGCTTTTCATGTTCATCCAGCTGGCATTATCCAGCACTGCCAGACCTTTTTAATACTGTACAGTAGTCAACGTTTAAAGTGGACCAAAGCATTTTTAAAAAGTAAGCTAAATCCAGAATGGGAGCTGTTTTATTGTTTTAGGACAACTTGATGAAATGTTTTGATCCACTTCAAATGTTGACCATACATGCCTCTTGTTGGCAGTAGACTAACAATAGTCTGTCCTTTTGTGTCCTTCATTAGTGTCCAATATGCCAAGCTCCCAAACAAGCTCCTAATCAGAATGCTGTGTAGTGCCCACTACATTTATTTATTGACAGCCCGAAGAATGGTTGTCAATAATGGCTTTAACTAACTAATTTCAAATATGGCACACGACCAGACAAAGGCACAAAATGAGTGATCATGAATATGAAATTTCTTTTGTTAATTATGTAGTTAATAATACAATACATTTATGTTTCTGATTAATTGTTTACTTTTTTTGGAGTCAACTTATAAATTCTAATAGTACAGTTAATGTACATGTGATTCTGACCCACACAATGGAAGTGAAATTCTCAAGCTCAATTGGAACTTCTACAACAAACTTTATATTAAATAATCACAAAGAGTTTGTTAAAGTTAACCCAGTGTAATCAGATAACAAAAAGGATCCTATATTATAGGCACAGGAATAGTTCATTTGGTAATAAAACTTGATTCTTTACACGTGTTACAGTATATATTGTTTTTTTTTTGTTTTACATTCCAGTTAGTAGATGAAGATGTTGCGGAAGCAACAATCCTTAATTTGTAAACTAAGATTTGTTACCAAAAAGTTACCCACATTGTTGTCACTCTTCTAGAAATCACCAGAGACTAGATTTTAGTTTATTTGTTTCACCAAGATCCAAACCAACTGCCTCCATCTTGTATGTCTTAAACTTCCTGGAGGAGGCCCACAGATTTGCCCAGATTCCAGCTCCAACTATAGGCTCCAACTTTTTAGTAATCTTAAAAAAAATCTTTTCCTACCACCTTGGTCCTCCTCTTAGAAGTTTCTAGTGTGCCCAGTAAGACCTTGATTAGCTAATTCAGATGGGTTTGATTAAGGAGCTAAAACATGCAGGACAGTGGGCCTTCAGAAGCATGATTGAGCAGCCTTGTTTTAGTTGGTTCTTAAAACACATTTTCAGCCAATCAGAAGTAAGGGGCTTGTTGAGTAACTATAGTGGCAATATCCATAAATAATGAACTCAGTTTATTGGACATGAATTGGAAAAGCACACACCCATCTATATAAGGCCTTTAAGTCATCAGGTGTTCCATCCCAGTCTCACAGCTCATCTATCTACTCACGTTCACGGACACAATTTTTCCATTGTATTTTTCATGTTCCTCGATAAGACCGTAAACTAATGCATTTCAAAAGGTATTTTTTGTGTAATTAAAATACTTTTTTAACTGTCATGTGGGGCAGCACGGTGGCGCAGTGGGTAGCACAATTGCCTCACAGCAAGAATGTCACTGGTTCGAGCCCCGGCTGGGTCAGTTGGCGTTTCTGTGTGGAGTTTGCATGTTCTCCCCGTGTTTGCACGGGTGCTCCGGTTTCCCCCACAAGTCCAAAAACATGCAGTATAGATGAATTGGGTAAACTAAATTGTCCATAGTGTATGAGTGTGAATGGGTATGTATGGATGTTTCCCAGTGATGGGTTGCAGCTGGAAGGGCATCCGCTGCGTAAAACATATGCTAGGTAAGTTGGCGGTTCATTCCGCTGTGGCGACCCCAGATTAATAAAGGGACTAAGCCGAAAAGAAAATGAATGAATGAAAAAACTGTCATGTGGGGTCTGAGACAGATCAAACATGCAATTATTTGTATTATTTATCAAATATAATAAACACCATCCCTTACCAACAAGCAGACAGTAGCTATGTTTCCATCCACCTTTTTTTATGCACATTTTGGATATGCGCAAAAACGATTGATGGAAATGCCAAGATGCGCATAAACTTTGAAAATGCGCATAAAAAAACATATGCGAATAACTGAGAAGGGTAAACTTTTTATTTGATAAAAAAAATGTGCATAAACTACAATTGAAACACTTTTACCAAACAAACTCCAGTATGCGCATTAAAAAAGGTCATGTGATTTTGTTATAAGAGATCATGTGATGATAAAAATGTGTGAATGGACAAACCTGCGGCTGACCATATTGTATAACATCTAAAATATTGTTTTGGGCATTCTAAAACACCTTAACCGTTTTAGTATTAGCGTTATTATATTATTAATTACCTCCAGAATCAAGAATGTCTGTGCTCCGCGCTCATGCCTTCAAACGCCACCATGCGTTCATTGCATGTCGGCATTGTCTTCTGAGGCGCAAGTTATTAAATAAAGAACAAAATTCACGCAGGTTCTCCTACTGCAGCAAACTCTGCTTTTACTTTTGATATTTGGCGCCAGTTAATCAGGAAGTGATGATTTTATTCTTTTTGACATTCTTTTTGACATTGGATGGAAACGCTACTTTATCACACGTCTACACGTCTTTATTCACACGTCTTTTATGCAATATTCAAGTTTCTGCATAAATTTAATTTGCATTTTTGGATGGAAACCATTTGGTGTTATTCTTGCAACACCCAATACAAGACCAATATTTATGGCCCTAATTAATGTGTTTGCCTCCAATTCAATTCAATTCAGTTCAATTCAATTCAATTCATCTTTATTTTATAATGCTTTTACAATGTAGATTATGTCAAAGCAGCTTAACATAGATGAAGTTCTAGTAAATTGAAACTGCTTCCATCCAGTTTTCACAGTTGAAGTTTAGTTTAGTTCAGTTCATTGTTATATAAATGTCACTGAAAGCCAAAACACTGAAGAGCAAATTCACCCATGCGCAGCTCCTCAAGTCCCAAACCAAGCAAGACTGTGGCAATAGTGGTAAGGAACAAAATTCACCAATTGATGAGAGTGAAGATTTTTGTGCAGAGCTGCAGTCTAGGTGCCGATGGACGTCCTTTACCCTAAAAACAGGACACAGAAAGACTGAGAGACACACTGCGTCCTATGAACAGGATTTTCTCTATTACTTCATAGACATATGTTTCTACGCATTATGCAACACATTCCCAGAACATTATTTGTATCACTATTGTGTTTGTACATTGCCCTTAATATTTCATTCTTGTAATATGTGTCTTTTTATAGAATTCCTTGATAGCTTCATGTTAGCTATTTCATGTCCTCTCGGGATTCTGTGTACATTGTTGTATATCACTTTTGCATCGATTGTATAAAAATGATTGTATGGTCATCAATGTTTCCATTTACAAGTCTGTGTGGCCACATTGATTATGCAAATGTACAAAAGTCAGACTAAGAAACTTTTCCCAATAGTATTTAAACAGATGAATCCATCTGTCATGTTGAGGAACACAAAAGAATAAACATCAGTGAATAGCTGTGTCTGTGAGCATGAATCAATAGATTAAATTTTGTGATTATATAACAAACTGCAGTGAGACTGGGTTGGTTGTTCAGTGTTCAAACTGCTCCAATAAATATTACCTTTATACTGAACTTCACTGAACTGCTCTCTCGGAGTCTAACAAAACACCAAACCATACCATTTTACTGGCAGTATGAGCTCTACATACACACTGGACATACACACTGGACTAATGTCTCTGGACATTATCTATTCACTACTCACCACACCAACCTCAGTTGCTGGAATAGTCACCATGTCTTAGCTCCATTAATGATTATGCCAATAGTATTTGTACCTTAGCTCATTTCATGCTAATAGAACCCTTCCTAACCACAGGGTTATAATGACATATGATGATGACATTGCTCTGGGAAGGTTTTCTATCAGAGTTGTTCATTGTATGCAAGGATGTCCCTTTGCCCTTCAACAAAGCTGCATATGCCCTTCCAACACATTCTCACTCCTGACTCATCATATATTGACACTCAGTCAGGACCCCTTCTCTTCACTTTGTAATGCGCTAGGTAGCCCCTTTCAGTGTTGTTCTATGAGGAGCGAGGTCTTCCAATGCTTTTTATCATTCCATTAAACGGTTTGCAAATATGTATTAATATAAATAATTTTATAAACATGCATACTTTCAAAAATATTTTGGAGCACTTATCCCTGAACAAAATAAATAATCATTCATTTTCTTTTCGGCTTAGTCCCTTTATTAACCTGGGGTCGCCACAGCGGAATGAACTGCCAACTTATCCAGCATATGTTTTTACGCAGCGGATGCCCTTCCAGCTGCAACCCATCACTGAGAAACATTCATACTCATTCATACACACACTCATTCATTCATTCACTCACACACATACACTACGGACAATTTAGCTTACCCAATTCACCTATAGCGCATGTCTTTGGACTGATGGGGGAAACCGGAGCACCCGGAGTAAAAACTCCACACAGAAATGCCAACTGACCCAGCTGAGGCTCGAACCAGCGACCTTCTTGCTGTGAGGCGACACTGCTTACCACTGCGCCACCGTGAGGCCCAATAAATAATCAGTAGGTAAAAAAGTGGAATCATATGTATTTCTTGCCAAAGCAACCATATAAAAGCAGTACAATCAAATCATATCAGCAAACTTTATATTAGTTGTACATGATTAAATCGTTCTGCTGTTTCAAAAGTCTGCCTAAAATCAGTTATGTGAGGTACCTTGGTGCACAAACGCTGCCTCCAGGGTCACTGCCTGACAGAGCAGTAAGGCAACAAGTCAGTTGCCTAAGCTTTTGGATGCAGCCTATATTCAATTTGTGGCCATTTCTTAAAGAAATTATTTTCAATGTTTAAATATGATTTGGCAAACCAGTAAACGTGTTCATTAAGCCCAAACAAATTCTAAGTACAGAAAACAAGATCAGAATAATGTAATATCTCAGCACTTTGTCACGTCCTCCAAGCCACCAGGGGGCGCAGCGATAGTGCCCTATACTCCTCTACATTAGATGGCGCTAGTAACATTTGTTCCTTTAAACTCCCCTGTAATCAGCCTAATCACCACCACCTGTTATCTGCTCTATATAAGACTGCTTTGTATCATGCTCTGTGTTCAGTCCGGAACCCTACTTCCTAGCTGCCTCGTCCAGTGTCCAGTTAAGTTGTTTTCAAGAATTTTTGCTTGCTATGTTCTTTTGATTGTTCTAAGACCCTCGTGTCTATTTTTATTTTGTAAGGTTTTTGGGAAGCTCGGCTGTCCTATTTATGTTGTACTTTTTCAACCCTGGGTGTAGAGAGATATTGTCTCTTTTTTTTGTGTCAATTCCTCTTCAGTAAAGACTGTATTTTTGAATTCACACGTTGTGGGCTAACTTCATTCCTCCTCTGCTCTTGGGCCACCAGTTGCTGACTTAGCGCAAGTAGTAAGAGCTACTGCTAACCACACCGTAGACCCGGGTTCGATTCCCACTCAGAGCATTACAAATAATTTGTAAATCTGTGAAAAATAAGATAATTAATGGGCTCTATTTGAACAATCAATGCATGTGGTCTAGAGCACTTGGCAAAGATACACTTAAGGGCCTAATATACTTCAAAAGAAATTGAAAAAAAACAACAACCTGAAATGACATCATTTTGAATAAATAAATAAATCAGGCCAAAATGAAGTTTGTTTAGAGTTCATTTTGGCAGTTTGAATCAGCTCACCGAAGCAAACTTTTTGGGGCAGTTTGTTTTGGTCCTAAACACCTTTGAGATGCCATTGGTCCATGACGATTACACAATCTGTTGGTGTGTCCTGGAACTGTGCCTGCTTTTACGTTATTGTTAAAGTTCTAAACATTGTTCATGTTTCAGTGTCTGTCTGTGGCAAAATAGAGGGCAACATGATTTCTTTTTGGCCTCAAATGAAGAACAAAAAGTAACATTGTTTGAAGTATACCTGTAGGGCGTGTCTGAATCCATTTTTTTTTTTATTTTGGTCCTGGCGCATGGTCTATAATGCCTCTCTTTTAATGAGGTAAGGTGTGGTTTGGGCGTAACGTGCATTAAACCAATCAGAGTCTCATCTTTCATTCCATTTAAGATGGAGTTGCAGTCACACAATAGTGGTTATTAATATTTAATTATTAATATAAAGATGATTATTTTCTACATAAACATACGTTTTATTTTTTTGTTAATTTTTCATCATTAAAAATATTTGTGGTGCTGCTGTGCATCCCTGTGTGTTTAAAAAAAGCAACATTTACACACATTTCATACCCACCTATCAGTTACCTCAAAATAGCAACAAGCCAACAATGTGCAATTGACATTAACAATTAACACCTCCTTTTCAGTCCGGCATGCCCACGGGTGCATAAATGGACACAAATGCATTTGCTTTTAAAAACAACCGGGTTGTGGTTGTGTTGTGCATGACGCCCCATTGCACTGGATGTATGATAGAGCTCAATATGTACAAACAAACAAAGAAATAACTTTTTTTTTTTTTTAATTGTGTAATTAATAGTTGTTGTATTGACACTACAAAAACTGGTTTAACTGGACTTGGTTTCATTTACTAATGTTGATAAATAAGCCAATTCACAAATCACACATCTCTAGATTTTCTCGATTTTATGGTCCACTGTGTTCTTCACTAAAAAAAGGCTTCTGTCATTGATTCCTGCTCAATCTCAGGAGGCTTCCATGTGCTGTAACTGTCCATTGTAATGAAGGCTCCTTTTATCACCATTTTCCTCCAGGTCAAAGGGCACTCATTGAGACAAATGTGCAACAAAATGAATGATGACCAAAGCAATCAGAAGTATATCATAGTATTCCGCTTGTCACTGGAACTATTGGATGCTTCTTAGCTATAAATCTCCTAGATTCTTTCCGAACACACAATTCAAAGATCATGCATTCTCAATCCTGTACAGATTAGCCAGTACACATAAGAACATGACTGCATTCTTTTTTTTGAGGTAACATATGCTTGTTTTGACATAAGGGCAATATTTTTAACACATTATCTATATCTTGACTTTAGAATGAAAAAAAAAAAATCATGTGACAATAAACCAAACAAAGCATGTACGTTATACTACAAATCTACATTTAATATTAAGAAGGTTGTTGCTGCCACAAGTATCCTGGTCTGTCTCTAAAAAGCAGCCCCAGGTTTGTCCAGCACCATAAAAGAAATATCACACAAAGGTGAAATTTCTATCATCATTACACAGCCTTGTGTCATTCAAACACTTATGAATTTCTTCTTCTACTCACCATAAAGAGAAAAGGCTTAAAATGTGTAGGTAAACAAATAGTTTATGTTCCTGGTGACTTCCTTGCTCTATAGCATAACAAGAGAAGACACTCTGAGCCACATTATTATCAGAATATTGTGCAAAAACAAGCAACAAAAAATACTGCATATCACACCACACAATAGATGCATGTGTGCTGATACCTAAAATTATACTTGCCACAAAATTCAAGTTAGAAGTTCATTTACAAATTTAAAAAGCTATTTTTGTAAACAATCTAAGTAACTGAATAGAAAGAAAGAAAAATAAATAGAAAAGCATGAAAACTCAACATTGTTCCACATTTCTGATTAAGCTTCCACTCAACCCCCCCCCCCACTCACCACAAAAAAAAAAAAATATATATATATATATATATAAAAAATATATATAATATATATATATATATAATTAAATAAAAAGTATAAATAATATATCATATTATTCAATATATCATATTATTATTCAATATATCATAGATTATTCAATATATCACATTATTCATATATATCAATAAAATAAAATAAAAAGATCAGAATAAACTGTACATTCAACAATCACATTTTAGGATAAAACAGTAATAAAAACAATAATAATCAGTATATTTACAATGATTCATTTATAATAATCTAGATGTTTGTGTGTGTGTGTGTGTGTGTGTGTGTGTGTGTGTGTGTGTGTGTGTTTGCAAGCGCATCACTGATGTTTTTATTGGTCTCCTCTCTCTCTCTGTGACAGGCATTAATGTATTGTGCTGCTAGAAGGATACAGTCAGTTTTTCCCCTAGTAAATACTGCAGTTGTGTTGTATTGTCTAACTCAGTGAATTGAGTGTAAATGCTCTGGAGTTTGGGGTAGAATGTTTCTCTGATATTTTGTGCAGCGGGTGAGGAAGTGTTCCTCCGTCTCCACCTCTGCCTGGGCAGAGTGTGGGCAGATGCGGCTCTCTCTGGGTTGCCAGTTTTGTCTGTATCGGCCCGTCTCTACAGTCAGACTGTGAGCGCTCAGTCTGTATTTGGTCATTGTTGTTCTTAATTTACTGTCCTTTATTGCACTCAGATATGTTGCTGTGGTATAATCTCTCTCTCTCTCTCTCTCTCTCTCTCTCTCTCTCTCTCTCTCTCATTTAACATTTAGCTGTTGTCCTCATTGGGACCCAAAACAAAAAAAGTTCTTACAAGATCACAAATTACTGGTACGCTATTGCTATACTTGCGGAGATGTTCTACAAAATATAGCTACTATTATTTTAACTTATATTTCAAGATGCAATTCCAATATTTAATATGTAAATATACGTGGCATATATGACAAATTTCATATATGTGAAATCCAAGCATGAACTTGTATGTCATTTATGTTATTTGCATATATCACCATATGTAAGATTTCAGCTTTTTCTATTCTAGGGGTACATTATCGTGACTATTAAAAAACATTTTTACATTACAGTCTAAGGATTTTATTGGTGGTGAAGCTATTTTATTGGTGGTGAAGCTACTATTTTTTTTCTACCATATTTGATACATTTATGCTATATGTATATGTGCATCAATCAATCAACCTGGAATAAGTCACTTAATTCATATGGTTTTACCTATCCTTTTATGTACTTTTTGAAGAGTCAAAGATTTGGTAGAATTGACTTTCAATAAGGGACTGATCATGTGTCAGTTGTTTTTAATTTACTGAGTTTTAAAACTAAATAATTTTTTATGGATTTGTAGCAACATGACGATGAGTAATTGGTGAAATATAATTGAATTGAATTTAATTGAATTTAATTGAATTGCTTTATACTTGCACAACTTAAAATTGTCACTGTCACCAAATCCTGTTATGCACCACACACTCACACGTTCCGTTTTTTTGCTGATTGATAACAAGACTCATCCCTGAAGTGTGTGTGTGTGCTGTTTATAAAGTCCCTCTCATCAGTTCATGATCAGCTTCAGCTGTGTGTGTTATCAATTAGCGGAAAACCGAAACAGGTGTGAGTGTGTGGTGCATAACAGGATTTGTAGTCCATATGGTGACAGATTTGTAGTCCTGAGTGAAAGTGAATGATTCCCAGCGATCTACAAGCCTGGATCGCTGGTGATTGTGACATTAATATCGGACTGTCAATTAATAATACAATATGCAGAAATAAATAATACAAATAGTCATTAACAGTTACCATATAATAATTAATACTTAATATATTACTAATACGGATCTATCCAATCTCTTAACTTGAAGGTAATTGAGTATTTGTTCTTAATCAAACAAAAAATTATTTTCAGGATATATTCAAGATAACAAAACAAAACAAAAAACAGCAAGAGAGTTAAGAGTTGCTGTTTCAACAAAGTCCCCCTTGTGCTTCCCACCCTTCCTGCTTTCACAAGATGTCCTTAAAACACAATTCAGTTAATAGATTCAATTCACATGGTCAATTTAATTGATTGGTATATTCAGTTTAGATGGCATGTCATAACATAAGAGACAAACATACATGCATACTTACATACATGCATACATACATACTGTACATACATACATACTAAAGCAAGGCTAAATCTGGCCTGTGTTTGAAAACCTGATAGATGTCTAACAATTGTCCAAAATTAGACTAGTCTTCAAACAGACAGGAATCAAGGATTACACGTGATGTCTGTCTAATCTGTCTATTTGGTGACGAGTCTATTTTTGGATTATTGTTACTGTAGATGTAAGATTTTCACAGACCGCCCAAATTTAGCTTTATTTTAGCCAAGACATCTATGTTTGGACATCTATTAGATGTCTTTTAAAAACACAAAATATGTTTGGTCAGAATGTATGCTCTAAAACAGTACAGAGACACTTAGACTGGTATGGCTTTAAAACACAAGCACATAATGAAGCTTAATAGTGAGCTATGATGTCGTGAGCTTTACAGCACAAAAAAGCAATTAGCCAGATGCTGTAGTTTACAGTAAAAAACAAAACAAAACCCAAGGGTGTTGCTAGCCATGGCATGGACGGAGTGCCTAACATGGTGAGTTTATATAGAGTATGTAGAAGAGGTTTCATCAAATAAAGCTAAGCAAATAAAAAAATATGTAATATTATTTTGGAATAATAAGCAACATGTCACAATACTCTATACGTTTATAGAGTATTTTACAACATGTTTTTATGCAGCTCATCAAAACAAATTCATGGACCAGAATTATCAGTTTTAAATGATAATCAAAACCAAAAGAAACCTTTCTTGTAATAAGAGACACAATAGAGACCCTTTAGTTATCATCAAACAACAAAACCATCTGTAAAATCATTACAATGTTCATAGACTAGAATAATTTAGCAAAATTAATATGATAATTTTAGTTAATTAACATGTATTTTTAACAGATTTTGTGCTACATACAAACTACCTAACTAAATACAAAGCACATGCACTTACAAAATATAATACAAAACACAATTAACATATTTTTGGTCACTTTAATTGTGTCCTGTATGAAATATTATAGTGAGATACAATCATGTAATTTAATCTTTACAGATAAGAGTATTCAATCTGCCATTCACAGATTTATCTTATTCTGCAAATAACAGAATCTGGCATATTTTTCCTGTCACCTCAGCTCATATTCATTATCACCAATACACTGGACCACAGCTGTAGTCTTTGCGTCTGGCCTGGTTCAGGTTCCATGATGATGCATGGTGTTTTTTTTTTCTTTCTAACTTACTATGTTTTTTCTTTTCTTTTGCATGGTCATCTATATTTCTGAAATTTTAGCTAGCTTGCTGGACACCAGGGCAGTCCACACATCGAATTTCAGGACATGCTCAGATATGCTGTGTGCCTTGATCATAAATGCAGAAAGAATCAAGTGACCATAGTCTGCAGAACCAGCAGGTAATAGAGCTGACACACACACACGCACACGCACACGCACACACACACACACACACACACACACACACACACACTGAGTTTTGTGTTTTATTAGGACTGCATGTGCACATATTTTTTTTACATTTAGATATTAAACTTTCTTATGATTTAATATGAGTCATAAGATGTTTACTGTAATTGTTATTTTATTTAAACAAAGCATTTGTACGTTCAGGTAATATTTTAGTAATTTGTAATAATTTATTTAAACATCATTATTTTTTATTAATCATTTATTTACCCACATTATCTAAAATTTCATGTTTTACTGGTCCTCACACACACACACACACACACACACACACACACACACACACACACAC
>CAIGQW010001850.1:5401368-5422950 GCA_903798125.1 Danio choprae | reverse complement strand
ACACACACACACACACACACACACACACACACACACACACACACACAAACACGCACATTTATATTTTGTACTTCTAAAATGTCTTTTATTCTATAAATTATTACATTCAAAATGATCATTCAGAATTGATCAGATTATTGTCTATGTCACTGAAAGTTTTTGATGTCTGCTGAATTGGAAAATGATCCATAGTAGTAGTAGACCCATAGTAGTATTAAATAGGAATCACAGTCTTACCAGCCAGTGAAGTTTGAAAGCATACTGTATTTATTTGGATCTTGCCTGAATGTGGCTATTTTCTTATATTTGTAACTATAATATGCATTTTAGGAATTGTTTTACAAAGTATGTATTTAATGCTGTAAAGCATCAATAAAACTAATTTACGGTTTCACATATGAAGCTCACTATGACTTAACCAGACTAAAATGACAAATAACAAAGACCAATGTTCACATTTGCTTAATTAAAAAGAGAGAACATCAATGTTTACGTCAATGTTTTTTTCCTTTTAATATTTCATGTCTGCACACATCTGTGCAATTTAATATAATATAGAGTGATTCTAGAATCACAGGAATTGGTTTGTTTTAGATCTCTGCACTCTGTTTACCAGCATGCAACAGTACCATTCTTGCTCTGCTTAATGTATTTACAATACAATTTCATCCCCAGGGATTCTGCTCTCTGCTGTTCAGCCCATTTGCAAGAATTGCTAATAAAACTGTCTATCTTTAATGGCAGGAAAAACCCATTGTGCTCTGCTGTACATTTGTGAAGATGTATGCTAATTAATGGATATAAACCATGCATATGCATATAATGTATATACTATGTACACTCATATATGGCACATATACAAACACTTGTTATAAAACAACAACAACATAATAGTCAATTTTTTTGTTGTTGTAAGTTTCAGCTGAAACATTTATTATTTAAATTTGAAGAGATGCCACAAAAACAAATATTTTATCATTTATATTTTTTATCATCTACTCATCAGTATTGATCAAGAATTATGTAACTGGGTGATAAAAAGCTTATATTCTGTGAAGATAAATGATATTGATTTTTCATAAAGAAGTGGGATTTAAAAAAATATATGAAAGTGAATGAATGTATAACAAAAATAGTGTGTAGCACAAAGAATAATAAATGCCATTAATTGGTGCTGTCAAAATGTGACTGCTGTAGAATGATTAGGCTGCAAACCTAAATTGAATGTGTTGAATGTGAAAAAGTATGAGTGGCCTATACACTGTTCAGGTAAAACATTATGACCATCTCCAGTCTATGCAAATAATATAATCTGAGAGCAGGATTTCAGTCGGTACACTGTTCAGTATTAAAATGAATAAAGCAACCGATTTATCAGAGTTTGATAAAAGGACAAACTATACAGCACATTTGAACTTCAATTTTAGAAATAGCACACATTCTGGGTTGTTTGTAACTGCTGTAGTGGAGTATAGATGGTCAAACGATAATCTGTATTACTGATATCAAAGGGACTGATGAGACACTGTTGAACATTGTTGACAGCAACTACAGGATCACAGTTTGACTAATCACCAGCAGCTACAACAGTGATAACCAGGGCAGTGTGTCACAGCACGCAGTTCATCACAGACCTCTTAAAAAAAGCCTGTATCACATCACATCAACAACTGAATGCAGACACAGTGATCAATAACAAAGGCTATGGCACCTTCATACACTGAAGGTCGACTCCTAGTTTTAGCTAGCAGTTTTATGCTGTATGGGATGTTTTCTTTGGGTACAATAAGCTGCATCATCCCAACAGCACAATCCAGCACAATATTTTAGCAGACCATGTGTACACAATCGTGGGAATAGGATAATACACCATACCAGATTGTTAGAATCATCATGGTTCAAGGAGCATGCAGATAAATTTCTCTTAATGTCATGACCTCCAAATTAATCTTCATCTACCTAATCAAAACATTTGTGTTTGAACTTGGACCTCAGTAAATCAACGCCTTACTTTTTTGGCTGTTGTTTTGTTTTCCAAAGTCTACAAGTTATTAGAAAGGTGGTCATAATGGCATGAATCCTTTGTATATGTGTGTATATGCTCCTAATAAATAGGGCAAGGGACAAGCCCAGAGGTGGATCCATTTCAGTAATAAGAACAAACAAAAAATAGGGACATAACAGTCAAAAAATAGTGACAACTTACAACTGGTGACAAAAAGTGATAACTAACAAGACAAACAAGAGAGAGGAGTTACAAGGAAGACAAAGGAGGACAACCATGGTGATTTGCAAGCAAGTCCTGGACATCATGCAATCCTTATCCCAGTTGATCTGGAAATACTCCTTTGTAGACCCTGCAGCTTCCTAGTAACCCCAAGACTTTGATTAACTTGTTCATGTGTTTTTGATAAGGGTTGGGGCAAATCTCTTCAGGGCAGACAGACAGTTCAAGGCAAACTAGTGTGACTCTTTTGGTTGTGATGGCTGAGTGGGACAAAGCTTTGGGTGGGTAAGGTGGTGGGACTGAGACTAATAACCCAACCCTAAAATGACATTTAGGGAAAGTCATCAACCTCTTCCAGATTGAACAGGGATGCACAAAACGGCAGGACAATGTCAATATATTGTGTAATGGTACAGTTGAGATCTTTTTCTGACAGTAACTGGTTAATGTCCTTGTTTAGCCCATTCCAAGAAACAGTCTATGAACATGACAGTCCAATGGATTGCAGTGATCCAAAAACTTCTCCATATAGAATTCAATGACATGAAACTTAAAAAAAATGGATAGGGATAGGTCATTATAACTCCCCAGTTCAATTCATACAACATGGTCAGTCATCCTTTTACAGAGGACAAGGGGACAATTAGAGGCAGTTTTTTTAATAATGCAAATGAAAACAAAAACAGGGGACCCAGATCATAAACAATGAAAAGGAATGGAGAAATGGAGCTAATGAGTTTCAAGGGAGACAAACCAGGGTAACAATGTTAACTAGGAAGGCAAGCAAAGTAACAAGAGTACCAGGATCTTAAGACAGGCATTAGCACAGGGACAAAAATAAGACTTCAAAGTAGAAATTTAGGTTAAAGAGTCCAGACAATAAAGAGAGCCAGTGTGGAACAGGATGCCAGGGCAGAGCTGAAAATCACCAGGGCAATCCTTTCCCTTTTTCATTCCGTTTTTTTGAGTTGTGCCATTATGATGTTTTGCATATTTCACTAATCAAACACACCTTATTCAAACTTTCTCATTAGTTGACACTATAAGACATCAAATAGGCATGTCAGGAATAGGAGACATAACATGAGCTGTGTTGGGGGTACTTCTAGGATGTGGTTGTAAATTTCATGCCTTGGCCTCTCATGTTTGGAACTGAAATGGTTAAACTTTGATATTTTGCTTCTTAACTTCCAGAATGGTCTGAGGCAAGATATTTGGCCTCATGTAAGATGCTGGAGAAGCCTTGTTCCTGCTGGTGGGGAAGATGCCATGGTAGTGTGAGGAAACAAGGATGATTTGCTCTGAGAGTATGAACTGATAGCAACAGATCTATACCCCAAAGATACAGTACCCAGTGAGGCCACTTTTCCAAGGATTGACAGGGACCTCATCGGGGATGAGTGCAGGCAGATATCTGGATCCACCATCTGTTCTTGCCCACACTCTTCAGACTGCAGCACCTCTTGTTTTGGCTGCTCTAGCAAAACTGATCCATTAATATACACTATTTATGAATAACTTTTCACTATTATGAACTGCTCTGAGACTCTGAAGATAGGAGATCCAAAAGCAGCTTTAATTGGGACATGATCCAAAATATAGGTAAGAGGTCAAAACACAGACAACAATCAACAAGACAGGAGACTCAAGCAAAAGGATAAGTCCAGGAAACAATCAAGAGATAAAACAAGCAGAAGGCTCAGAAAAGCCATGAATCAACTAACTAAACTTAACAAAGAATAACAAATGTAAAAAGGATAACTATATACAACCCCAAATCAGAAAAGGTTAAGACAGTATGGAAAATACTGTAAATAAAAAAACAACTTATATTTCATTGCAGACAATACAATAGCACATTATTTAATGTGTTCTTCATTATTCGTATTATATTTTTTAAATAAACACGTATTTAAATTTTGGTTCTTGCAACACATTTCAAAAAAAGTTGGAACAGTAAAGCATTTGCCACTTTGTAATGTTGCCATTCCTTTTCACAACACTTAAAAGGCGTTTAGGGCTTCAAAATGTGCCACAGATTCTCTATTGGAGACAGCTCAGGACTGCAGGCAGGCCAGTCAAGTACCTGTATCACCTTCCTCCACAGCCAGGACTTTGTAATGTATACAGAATGTGGTTTTGTATTGTCTTGTTGAAATATGCATGGGCGTCCCTGGAAAAGAAGGCCTGATGTTGTGCTCCAAAATCTCTTTGTACTTTTCAGCATTAAAGGTGCCATCACAGAAGTGCAAGTTGCCTTTTCCAAGGGCACTGACACAACCCCATACCATGACAGACCCTGGCCTTTGGACTTCTTTCAGGTAACAGTCTGGATGATCCTTTTGTTCTTTGGTCCGGAGCACATAGCGTCCATTTCTCCAAAAAAATACATGAAATACTGATTCATCTGACCATCATTTGTTCTCCTAATGGTGTAACGACACATGAAAACTATCAATTGCGAATGCATAATCACACTTAGCATGCTCATTATGGAGGAAATTATTTAGTCAGTGATCTGAACATGAACACCAGCAGTACAAGAATGCAAACATCTTATTGTTGTATTGTATCCGAGATCTTGTCCTTTCGGTGAGAGGTGAGAGTAGGAACGTAGATTGACTGGTAAATTCAGAGCTTTGCCTTTTGGCTCAACTCTCCTTTACCACAACAAACCAGTATATCAACTGCATAACTGCATTGTTCCTTCTGGATCCGAGTTTAACCATCGGCCAGATCCTTCTCTCCAGCACCCTGGCATAGGCTTTTCCAAGGTGGCTGAAGTGTATGATCCCCTTATATTTGGAACACATTCTCCGGTCCCCTTTCTTAAAAATGGGAACCACCACCCCAGTTGCCCAGTCCATTGGTAATGTTCCTGACCTCTATGCAATATTGTAGAGGCGTGTCAGCTAAGACAATAGAGGGTTCATTCACATTACTGCAGCCACTGCACGGATCCGCCTGTTAATCTCCTGTTTTATCCTTCCCTCAATTGTAAACAAAACCCCAAGACACTTGAACTCCTCCACCTGGGGTAAGGACTTTCCTCCAAACTGGAGATGGCAAGGGACCTTTTTCCAGTGAAGCACCATGGCCTAAGACTTGGAGGTGCTGTTTCTCATCTCTGCCATGACACACTCGACAGCAAGCTGAAAGTCCATGTCCATTAAAGCCAACAGAACAACATTATCTGCAAATAGCAGAAATTAAATCCTGTGGTCCCTAAATCAGACCCCTTCCAGCCCTTGGCTGTGCCTAGAAATTCTGTCCATAAAATTATAAAGAAAACCAGTGACAAAGGGCAACCCTGCCAGAGTTCAACATGCACTGTGAACAAGTCTGACTTATTGCCGGAAATGCGAACGAAACTCCTGCTCTGTTCATACAGGCCTGGACAAAAATTGCATTGTTCCTACTGGATCCATTGGCCAGATCAACCATTGGCCAGATCTTACTTTCCAGTACCCTGACATAGACCTTTCCAGGGAGCCTTAGGAGTATGATCCCCCTATAGTTGGAACACACCTTCTGGTCCCCCTTCTTAAAAATGGGAATCACCACCCCAGTTGCCCAGTCCAGTGGTACTGTTCCCGAACTCTATGTAAAATTGTAGAGGTATCTCAGCCAAGACAGCTCTACAATATACAAAGACTTGAGGTACAGATGGTGTATACCCCCGCTGCTTTGCCACTGCAGAGCTTACAAAGTACATTAGTGACCTCAGCTTCACTGTGTGATAACATTACCAGTCGAGGTCAACAGCATCCCTCTTTTATTGTAAACAGTGTTGGTGTGGATCTGCTTTCCACTTCTGAGGTGTCAAAAAGTTTGCCAGAATCTCTTTGAGGCCAATTGGTAGTCTTTCTCTGTGGTCTCCCCGAACTCCTCCCAGGCCTGAGTTTTTGCCTCCACAACTACCAAAGTTGCAGCATGCTTAGCCTGTCGCTACTCATCAGCTGTCTCAGAAGCCCCACAGAGGTCAACTAAGCCTGGTAAGACTTTTTCTTCAGCATGACAACATCCTTTATTTCTGGTGTCCACCACCAGGTTCATGGATTGCCACCACAACAATCACCACAGGCCTTACAGCCACAGGCCCTCATGGCTGCATCAACAATGGAGTCAGAGAACATGGACCAATTGGTCTCAATGTCTTCAGCCTCCCTCTGGATCTGGTCAAAATTCTTCGAGAGGTGAGAGTTGAAAATCTCTCTGACGTGGTTCAGCCAGACATTCTCAGAGGACCATCTCAATACATTTCAATACAATGTGTCTGGCCTCACCCTCTGCCAGGGGATCCAACTCTCCACCAAGTGGTGATCAGTTGACAGCTCTGCCCCTCTTAATACCTGAGTGTCCAAGACATACAGTTGGAGATCAGATGACACAACCTCAAATTTGTATATAATGTTTGTTTTGAAGTCCCCTAGTAGAACAATGTTTTGTTTTGAAGTCCACCAGTAGAACAATGAAGTCCACAGTTGAAGCACCTTCCAGCACCCCTCCCAAGGACTCAAAGAAGGCTGGGTACTCTGGACTGGTGTTTGGCCCATAGGCACAAACTACAGTGAGAGACCCATCTCCAACCTAAAGGTGCAGGGAGCTGACCCTCTTATTCACTGGGGAAAACCCACATTGTGGCTAAGTTGGGGAGCTATAAGCAAGCACACAACAGCCCATTATCTTTCGCTGTGGGAAACTCCAGCGTAGAAGTAAGTCCAGCCGTTCACAAGGAGTTGAGTTCCAGAGCCCAAACTGTTTGTGGATGTGAGCCTGACTATCTCTATTCAGTACCATTCAACCTCTTGCACATGCTCAGGCTCCTTCCCTCAAAGTGAAGTGACATTCCATGTCCCAAGAGTCAGTTTTTGAGCTTGATGATTGGGTTGTCATGGCCCTGACCTTTGATTACCATCTATTCCACAATGCACCGGCCCCTTACGGCTCTTCCTGCAGGTTGTGGGCCTGTTGGTGCTCGCATACTAGTCCTAACCTCAGGCCTGGCTCCAGGGTGGGGCTCCAGCTGTGCCATACTGGGTGATGTAACAGTCCTCAAAGTTTTGATACTCATAAGGGTTTTTGAACTGCACTTAGTCTGACATGCCACCTAAGACCTTTTTGCTTTGGGAGACACTACCAGGGTATACAGACCAGAGCTCAACCAGACAACATAGCCCTTAGGATCACTCAGTCATGCAAACCCCTCCTCCACGATAAGGTGGCAGTTCATGGAGAAGCAAAGAGTTACATATTTAAATAAAATGTAAAAAATGTTTTTGCTATTGCATAAAAAATAAACTTCAAAGCAGTCTATGCATGTGCCACGTGTCTTCATAATGTGACAGCTGTAAAATTTCAGCATAAAAAAACAAAGTACTTTAATGCAGTGATTCAAGTAAGTTGCGAAGACTTTCAGAATGTCAAAGTCTGCCTACAGAAGTATTTAAATCAATGTTGTCATTTTTTGTGTGTTTGTTAATTCAACTTCTTGCTTGTTTACATGCCTCATACCCCCTCTGACTCAAAATAAACTAATCTCCTGAGTTATTAAGTAAGGAATCAGTTGCTTCGGTTTTCAACAGTACAGAATCAAAAACGATTTGAGAACCGGTGAACTGATAACTCTGCACATGCATACTTCAGCAGGTGTTGAACTGAACACAAAAAGTACATGACAGCCTGCTGTGACTGACACAGCAGCACAGTACCATCTGAACCAAACTTGGACAACTTCTGCAGTTGCAGTGCAACTTCTATGTTTTTTATGTTTGTTTTTATGTCTATATATAGCACATATAGTCTATATGTATACATTAAAATGACATATAGTTTTTATGTCTATATGTCATTTATAGCACTTCATTTGCACATTGACAATATTTATCTTTTTGTCGATTACATTATGAACAGTGGATATGCTGTGTACGCTTCAATTTTCTTTACTCTGTATTTCCACCTGGGGATGCCCATCCCGATGCCTTTAGAGATTGCAGTGCCACTTGATTAGATCCAAGACCTGTGAAGAGAAGTTCCCCAGCGGGAGGGGAACTACAATGCTATGTGGAAACTTCCACTATGGGTATTTCGTCAGAAAGCCAATCATCTGAAGAGTAATAAAACGGGCCAATGAAATGCCAATGAGCTGGCAGTGTCAGCACGCACAGCTGGCAGCAATCACAATCAGTCTGTGTATAAGATCTGAGGGTTAAAGTGGAGGTCAATTCGCCACCCTCGGGCTCGCAAACCCCTCGCTCCTCAGGGCGCTCTATCCAAGCTTCGAGTGAGAGTAGCGCTCCATCCTCCCGGATGGTCGCCCTTTCACTCGATGACACCGGGGACCAGATGTCCATTGCTGCATCGGAGGGTGGGCTATCATTATCCGATGAGGATCCGGACCCGCTCCCTCCCTCCGGGGTGGTTGGCAAGGCGCCGGATCTAGAAGCAGATATGTTGGCCGTGCTTTCCCGGGCTGCTTTGGCGGTGGGTCTGGAGATGGTTTATCCCCCAGCCCCATGGCCGGACCGACAAGATGGGTCTTACGTGGAGGCTAAGAAGAAGGCCAAGTCTTCTAAGTCTCCCGTCCCCTTCTTCCCGGAAGTGCACAGTGAGCTCACGCAGTCTTGGAGGGCACCTTTCTCTGCCCGATCTGCGTGCGCTTCCGCTCTCACCACCCTTGACGGTGGAGCAGCCAGGGGGTACGAGGCGATTCCCCAGGTTGAGCATGCCATTTGCGGTCAATCTTTGCCCGCGTGGTGCCTCTTCCTGGTGTGGTCAGCCTCGTCTTCTGTCCAAAGGGTGTAGGTTATCTGCGTCCCTCGGGGACAGAGCCTACACTGCTGCAGGCCAGGCTGCTTCTGCCCTGCACGCTATGGCCACTTATCAGCGCTACCAAGTGCAGGCATTGGCTCAACTGCACCCTGGGTGGTTCTGACCCAGGCTTAATGCATGAGCTTCGCACCGCAACCGACTATGCTCTGTGTACCACCAAGTCAGCTGCGCGTGCCCTGGGAAAGACAATGGCGACATTAGTGGTCCAGGAGCACCACCTCTGGTTAAACCTGGCCGAGATGCGTGATGTTGACAAAGTCCGCTTTCTTATCACACCCATCTCCCAGGCTGGCCTGTTCGGTGACACCATCAGTAAGTTCACCCAGGAATTCACGGTGGTGAAAGAGCAGTCAAGTGCGATGGGTGAGGTCATCTATCGGCGGGCTCGTAAAACCTCTCCCCCCGCCGAACCATCCACCTCGGCTGCTCCTCGCTGAGGGCGCCCGCCTGCGGCTTCAAGACTTGCTCCCCTGCCCCTGCCCGCTCCACCGGCTAAGCAGCCGCGTCGCAGGCATGCAGCGCCCCCGCCCCAGGGTGCCGTTAAGTCCGGTAAGCGGACCGCGAAGTGACCCTGAGACGGGCCATCTGGAGAAGAGGGGACTTGCTCTTTCCTCGGTGGAGGGCCGAGTGAAACATCAAACGGTGTTTTTCAACACCAGGCTGCTGACCTGGATGTTTTTCCCCTTCTCTGGATGTGACAGCCCGAACACTGCCAGTTTGGGACGCTATGCCTTCCAGCTCACAGGATTGGTGCATCTCGCCAGAGGCTCGGAGTGTGTTAGAGGACGGGTTCTCTTCTCTCGCACTGCCATCCCCCCCTCAGGACCCTGGGAGGAAGGTGAGTGTGAATTCCTTACTTCCTGCTCTTCCTCGGGACCCCATGGCTCCTGGGGTGAGCCCTCCCATTCCTTGCTGCCCCACCACTGGTGCGTCAGTGATTGTGCCATTGGTGCCACTTGCGCAAGCTCTGCCAGCGTGGTTAGCGCTGCCCAGCCCGTCGTAATGGCTCATGCGCACGATCAGACTGGGTTACGCGATTCAATTTGCGAAACGGCCTCCCAGGTTCATGGGCGTGTATTACACCAGGGTTAGCCTTGTGTCCCCCCCTGTCTTGTGCGAGGAGATTGCTGTCCTCCTGGCGAAGGATGCAATCGAGCCGGTCCCTCCAGCCGAGATGAGGAGTGGGTTTTACAGCCCGTACTTGGCTGTAAGGTAATTAACAGCCCGTACTTAAGCGGTGGGTTACGGCCAATCCTAGATCTGTGCGTTCTGAACCGCTGTCTTCACAAGCTGCCGTTCAGAATGCTCACGCAGAGGCACATCCTCCGATGCGTCCGTCCTCGGGATTGGTTTACAGCGATAGACCTGAAGGACACGTATTTTCATGTCTCCATTCTTCCACGCCACCGTCAATTTCTGTGGTTTGCGTTCGAGGGTTGAACGTGGCAGTACAAGGTCCTCCTCTTCGGGCTCTCCCTCTCTCCCTGGCAGGTTTTCACCAAACTCACGGAGGGTGCTCTAGCGCCCCTTCGGCTCGCAGGCATCCGCATACTCAATTATCTTGACGACTGGCTGATTCTAGCTCACTCACGAGATCAATTGATTATGCACAGGAACACGGTGCTCAGGCACCTCGACCAGTTGGGGTTTCAGGTCAACCAAGAAAAGAGCAAGTTCGCCCCTGTGCAGAGCATCTCTATTCTTGGGGTGGAGCTGGACTCGATCACCATGACTCTCGGGAGACAAACAGGCTGATGCTGACCTGTTTGAAGGAGTTCGACAGGAGAACTGTGGTCCCACTGAAACTATTTCAGAGGCTCCTGGGGCATATGGCTTCCGCAGCCGCGGTCACGCCGCTCTGATTGCTCCATACAAGACCACTTCAGCATTGGCTTCACGATCGGGTCCCCAGACGAGCATGGCAAGCGGGCACACACCGGGTGACTGTCACTCCTTTAGAACAAGTGCCCAGGCACGTCGTTGTGACGACGGATGCCTTCAGCATGGGCTGGATGTTGCGGGCATGCAGCTGCGGGTCCGTGGAAAGGATCCCGGATGCATTGGCATATCAACTGCCTGGAGCTGTTGGCAGTGTATCTCGCTCTGCGTCGTTTTTTTACCGGTTTTAGTGCGGAAACACGTACTGATCAGGACGGACAGTACGGCAACAGTAGCGTATATCAACCGTATGGGGGGTATCCACTCCCGCCGCATGTCTCATCTCGCTCTGCGCCGTTTTTTTACCGGTTTTAGTGTGGAAACACGTACTGATCAGGACGGACAGTACGGCAACGGTAGCGTATATCAACCGTATGGGGGGTATCTGCTCCCGCCGCATGTCTCAGCTCGCTCGCCGTCTGCTCCTCTGGATTTACACGCGCCTGAAATTGATGCGTGCCATTCATATCCCCGGCGAGCTCAACCATGCACCCGATGCGCTCTCACGGCAGCTTCCACTTCAGAGAGAATGGAGGCTCCACCCTGAGTTTGTCCAGCTGATATGGGCACGCTTCGGAGAAGCTCAAGTCGACCTGTTTGCTTCCTCTGAGAGCACCCACTGCCAGTTGTTTTACTCCCTGACCGAGGCTTCCCTTGGCACGGATGCACTGGCTCACAGCTGGCCTCGGGGCATGCGCAAATATGAGTTTCCCCCAGTGAGCCTACTAGCGCAGATACTGTGCAAGCTCAGGGAGGACGAGGAGCGGGTCTTGCGCTTCTTTGGCCCAACCGGACCTGGATTTCAGAACTCTCTCTCCTCGCGACAGCCCCTCCCTGGTGAATCCCCTTGAGAGAAGACCTTCTCTCTCAAGGACGGGGCACCATCTGGCACCCACACCCAGATCTCTGGAACCGGTTTCTTAGAGGTGCGAGGCGATTAAATCCACCCCGCCCCCCTCTCATGCCCTCTACGAGCCTACGTGGAGCTCCGTTCGAACCACTCGACTCAGTATCCTTGATATTTCTGTCCTTGAAGACAGCTCTGCTGGTCGCGTTGGCATCGATCAAGAGAGTCGGGGACCTGGAGGCATTTTCGGTCAGTGATTCGTGCCTGGAATTCGGGCCGGACTTCTCTCACGTTATCCTGAGACCCTGGCCTGGATATGTGCCCAAGGTTCCTACCACACCGTTTAAAGA
Organism: Danio choprae; assembly: GCA_903798125.1. NCBI lineage: Eukaryota > Metazoa > Chordata > Actinopteri > Cypriniformes > Danionidae > Danio > Danio choprae. Next base: position 5,410,757 of record CAIGQW010001850.1, on the reverse strand, counting down.
CCAGGTGGTGAACCTGCAAGCGCTGCCTTCGGAGGAGGCAGACCCATCCCTTTCAATGCTGTGTCCTGTTCGCGCTCTGCGTATTTATGTGGATCGCACTCAGAGCTTTACATCCTCTAAGCAACTCTTTGTCTGTTATGGTGGTTGGCAGAAGGGAAGTGCCGTATCCAAGCAGAGGTTGGCCCACTGGATAGTGGATGCCATCTCCTTTGCTTATTCAAGCCAGGGTGAGCTGTATCCCCCAGGAGTGAGAGCGCACTCCACGAGGAGCATCGCTTCTTCTTGGGCGCTAGCACACTGCGCCTCTCTGACAGATATAAGGGCTCTTAAACCACAGCAAGTGATTTCATGGGAAGACCATGAACCATATGCAGTAAGGACTGATTTAGACTGGAGTGTAGTGGGACCAGTTACACCTGGTGCTTGCTCAAAAAACAAGACAGAGTTTTGTCATCGCATTTCTGTAAAGGAACTCCCTGCTATCACACCCGCCTCAATAATCAGGATGCTAGAAGCAGACTTTCGAGATATAAACTCAAAGGAAAGGATGATATCTCAGGAAGATATCCAGTTTCTTCAACAGATGGAAAAAGGAATTAAACACAACAAAGAAGGACATGTGGAATTGCTCTTACCTTTCAGAGAGCGTCCTCAATTACCGAATAATAAGCAGCTTGCCACAGTTTGTTTGAAGCATCTGAAAAGAAAATTGGAGAGAAGTCCTAAATACAGAGAAGACTATGTAAAATACATGGAGGGTGTTTTTGGAGACAATTATGCTGAAGAAGCAGATAGTGTACCAAAGGAAGGCTTGAAAAAATAAGAGTGGTATTCGGCTGCTCAGCCAAATTTGAAGGCACTTCTCTAAATAACCACTTACTAACTGGGTCGCATCTGTTGAATGCCCTGATTGGAATAATTTGTAGATTTCAAGAGCATCAGATTGCAATTGTCTGCGATGTGGAGAAGATGTTCCATCGCTTTCACGTTCAGGAGTTTTTCTGGACCGATTTGCAGGTAGTTCTGGGCTATATTAAGAACGACGCTTTCACGTTTTTGTAGCCAATCGTGTCCAGAAGATAAGAAATTCTACAGATCCAAAACAATGGTTCTATGTGGTGACCAGCCAGAATTCTGCAGACTATGCATCACGGGGAGTCAAGGTGGCAAATCTGATAAAATCGAGTTGGCTGAAGGGCCCTACTTTTCAGTGGGAGAGAGAGATTGTTGCTGATGAAAGATCTCCAGACCTTCTTGTAGGCGACCCTGAGGTAAAGGTCTTAAGAACAGAGACCTGTGTAAGAGGCAGTTTTCTTGAAAGACTGTCAAAATTTTTTGATTGTAATACAGCCCTCAATTCTATTGCTAGGATTAAAAGACATATATATATATATAAGTCAGTGTTTATTAGTACAGAAGAGAGAGAAAAGGCAGCTTTGGTGCTCATCAAGGCAGCACAAAGAGAAGCCTTTGAAGAAGAATTGAAATGGCTCAGTCAAACCCAGCTGAGTTACCAAAAAGTAACAGGTTATACCAACTTGATCCTATCATACAATATCCAAGTCAGGGTTGGAGGACGGTTAAGAAAGTCTGAAGCAGCAATCAATTGGAAACATCCAATCATTCTTCCTAAGGAAGGTGTTGTCATACAATTGATACTTGACCATTGTCACAAGAAAACACAACATCAAGGTCGAGGTTAAACACTGAATGAGCTTCCAGCCAGTGGCTATTGGATAATAAGTGGAAGCAAAGTAGTGGCCAGGTACATCCATAACTGCACTACATGCAGGAAGCTGCGCAGACCAGCTGAAGAGCAACGCATGGCTGACCTTCCAGCTGACAGAGTAGAACCATCAACCCCATTGTTATACTCTGGAATTTATTGTTTCGGCCCCTTCGATACAAAGCAAGGTCACAAAGAGTTCAAAAGGTATAGTCTATTGTTCACATGCTTGAGTTCCAGAGCTGTACATATAGAGATGTTAGAGGATCTCAGTACTGATGTTGTTTTATAGCAATCAGAGGAACTGTGAGACAGATCAGATCCGACCAGGGCATGAATTTTGTAGGGGCAAAGAATGAGTTGGAGAAAGGTTTGAAGGATTTGAACCAGCAGAGGAACTCTAACTATCTTGCAAGTAAACAGTGTGACTTCCTTATGAATGTTCCTGAAGCAAGCCACAGAGGAGGTGTGTGGGAATGCCAAATAAGGACCATTAGGAGTATAATGAATGCTACTTTAGCACAAGCCAAAGGAAGACTAGATGACACTTTGTTAAGGACATTTTTCTACAAAGCCATGCTAATTGTGAACAGTCGTCCCCTTACCTGTGTTGGTGGTAAGGGGACGACTGTTCACAATTAGCATGGCTTCGTAGAAAAATGTCCTTAACGAAGTGTTGTCTAGTCTTCCTTTGGCTTGTGCTAAAGTTGTCCTCTTACCACCAACACAATAAATGATACAAAGAGTGTTGAGTCTTTGACGCCAAATCATCTGCTGAAAACCTCAGAGCCTCTTCCTCCTCCTGGCAAATTTGTTCGTGAGGATTTGTATGCTATAAAGAGATGGAGACAAGTGCAGTACTTATCAGAACAATTCTGGAACAGATGGCGTAAAGAATACCTAGTCAACATAAGTCTCAGACAGCAGTGGCATAAGCCTAGAAGAAATGTTCAAGTTGTAGTAATGATGTAGTAATCATCAAGGAGGACAATGTTCCCAGAAATAAAATGAGTTTGGCTAGGGTAGTTGAAACAAGCGCAAGTGATGAGGGTTTAGTGCGGACAGCTAAACTCCACTTGGGTCAAAGTAATTTAGGAAAGAAAGGTGAGCGCTTGAGTCAAACATCTTTCCTTGAGCGTCCAGTTCAAAAACTGGTAGTAATAGTTGAGAACAATTCTTAAACAAGGAATAAGTAAGGCAAACTAAGTGTCTTAACATCTAAATACAGAGTTGACAAAATGGGGTTTTAAAGGACTGAGTGACAGCTTATAGGAAAATTATAAGATTTATTTAATTTTAATCAAAAACAAATCTTTGTAATTTTGGTGGCAGTGTAGCTGTCAGCCAAAAAAAAGGTTTTGTTTTCCTTTAAATGTTTTGTTGTTTTTTTGTGGAAAGATATTTTGGTTATAAATCATTTCATATATTGTTAATGTTGTTTGGAAATTGTTGTATTTGAAATTGAATAATAGTGACACCTACAGGTGATAGAGAGGTAGCTTTAGTTTACTGTCACGTGATCTTGTTAGCCGTGTGAGTATCAGTAAAACGGAAAGTGAACACGAGCGATGAGATGCTTTTGTAAAGAAGAAGAACTTTGTATGGTTTTATATGAAGGAAGAACAAACTGAAAATATCTTAATAACTTCTGGACTTTGATTAGGAGATGCACAAGGTATGTTGTTTGTGTTCTACTAGCTGATTTATGAAGTTAAACACATTGTATATTGATGCTGGTTCAATAAGAAACAAAATCAGTTAAACTGCTGTAAAGAAAATCAAAACACTGATGTTATGCTTGTGTCACGGTTGGTGGTTGGGGAAAGGAGCGAGGACTCAAATGCAGGGAAAATAAGGGTTTATTAATAATAAAAATAAAACAAAAAAGCAAAACAAACTACCCCGAGGGGTAAAACATTAACAAAACAAACTAAATGGGCTGGCAGGGAAGAGCAGGGCTGGACACAACAGGACAAGGCAGGATACAACGTGGCACAGGACAGCAGACATGAGGAGAATATAAGCAGAAATAATTAACACACAAACAGGATAAACTAATAATGGGTTAACAAGGAGGGTGGGACTAGACAATAGAAGGGAGAGCACATGACACAAAACAAACACAAGCCATGTGCTCACACAAAACGAGACTAGAACACACAGCCAAAAAGATAACTCATTAACCGCGTGTTCACATGACAAAACACAACACCAACAGAAGACTAAACGCAAGACACGAGTACATGCTAAATGAAAACACTCACTCTGCACTTACACATGCAACGTGCATGTTTCATCCCAGCGCCAACCGAAACAACCTAGACTGAGACGCTGGGAATGAAACACCACACTGCAGACAGAACAAACACAAACCCGAGAAAACTTGAGCCGAGCACAACATATAGGACAAGACAGGACTAAAGTCTGGACTCTGCCACCAAAACATGAATTTACAAGACCGGGGTGGCAGAACCCTGACACTAGCCCCGCTCAAAAGGGACACCACCTGGTACATCTAACAAGGTACAAGACAGACTAGAAACACCACAAGACAAACAGGCAACATCAACAGACAGGGAAGTTAACATACAAGACATCAGGAAGGGAAGGAGGGAGGGGAGCCAAACCAGACCCAGCAAGACAAACAAGGGAGGGATGGGAGGGCAAAACCAGGGAGGATCAGGAGGTTCAAGGGCCCTGGCAGACAGGAAGGGAAAGGCAGCAGGAATGAGAGTCCAGGCTGGAAGCCAGGGAGGAGCAGGAGAGACAGTCCAGGGTGGGACCAGAGGGACAAACCAGGGTGGGTCCAGCGGGTCAAGGACCCCGACAGGGGGCCAGGGGGGAGCTAGAGGGACCATCCAGGGTAGCAGAAAGTCCCCCCAGGGTGGAGCAGGAGGGACGACCTAGGGAGGATCAGTAAGGTGAGCCGGCTGGGCTGGAGGCCTGAGGGGAGCTGGCTGGGCTGGAGCCCTGAGGGGAGCCGGCTGGGCTGGAGCCCTGTGGAGAGCCGGCTGGGCTGGAGGCCTAAGGGGAGCCGGCTGGGCTGGAGGCCTGAGGGGAGCCGGCTGGGCAAGAAGCCAGCCTGGGGCCGGCAGGGCAAGGCGTTTGGGTGATGCCAGCAGGGCAAGGCGTCTGGGTGGTGCCGGCAGAGCTAGGAGCCGGGCTGGGCCGGCAGGGCAAGGCCTCTGTGTGGTGCCGGCAGGGCTGTGACTGGCAGCGCAAGGCGGCTGGGTGGTGCCAGCAGGCAAAGACGCCGAGCTGGGGCCAGCAGGGCATGGTGTCTGGGTGGTGCCGGCAGGGAAAGACCAGGGCTGGGGCAGGCAGGTCAAGGCCTCTGTGTGGTGCCGGCAGGGCTAGGAGCCTTTCTCTTCAGACTCCGCTTTTGGGTGCGGGTCAACCCTTGGGGGTTGGGCATGGACTGGGAGGTGGTGCTGGTGGTGGTGAGAGGGGTCCATTCCCCCTGCAGGATCTTCCCCTCCTTTCTGAGGCAGGCATATTCCACCACCTCCCAATAAGTCCACTTCTCAAGTTCACCCAGCTCCTCCAAATCGAATGGTTCATCTAATCCAGCCAGAAAGATGTGGATGAGGTTGGTCTCGCTGAACCCAACCCCCGGGCTGCCTCAAGGAGACCCTCGGTGAAGATGCCGAAGGGGCGATGGTTCTGCTGGTGTGGCAGTCCTCTGGCTAGGGGTTGGTCTTGGGGTCCTTCTTGCTGAGAGAGATCTGGGTGGAGAAATAAACCCATTTCTGCTGAGTCCTCTTGTGGCGAGTTTGTACTGTAATGGTTGGTGGTTGGGGAAAGGAGCGAGGACTCAAATGCAGGGAAAATAAGGGTTTATTAATAATAATAATAAAACAAAAAAGCAAAACAAACTACCCCGAGGGGGAAAACATTAACAAAACAAACAAAATGGGCTGGCAGGGAAGAGCAGGGCTGGACAGGGCTGGACACGACAGGAAAAGGCAGGATACGATGACGAACTGGCACAGAACACAGACTTGAGGAAAATATAAGCAGAAATAATTAACACACAAACAGGTGAACAGGATAAACTAATAATGGGTTAACAAGGAGGGTGGGACTAGACAATAGATGGGAGAGCACATGACACAAAAAAAACACAAGCCATGTGCTCACACAAAACGAGACTAGAACACGCAGCCAATGAGAGAACTCATTAACTTCGTGTTCACATGACAAAGCACATGGCGCATGTAAACATGCACCACGTGCTAAACACAACACCAACAGAAGACTGAACGCAAGACATGAGCACACGATAAATGAAAACACTCACTGTGCACTCACACATCCAGACCACATGCGGACCTCGCACGCCCGCATTAAGTGGGATCGTGCATGTTCTACGCACAACCAGGACAGCGCTCATACAATGACACAATGACAGAAAACGAGTGCTCGACCCGAGAAAACTCGAGCAGAGCACAACATACAGGACAAGACAGGACCAGTGTCTGGACTCTGCCAGCAAAACATAGAGTAGCAGAACCCTGACAGCTTGTGATTGTTTTGTTTGTTTTGTATAATGGGTGTCATGCTGTTCAAGTGTTGTCTAAATAACATGAAGATGTCATGATGATGACGATGATAACAACGAAGACATTAAAACTTTGAGACATCAGTTGAAGCGTAATATTTTTTAATCAGAAGAAAACATTCAGGAGCCGTTACAACCTATATACATTACTATATAACTGCTGGTTAACTATGTTTATATATAATACCTTAACTGATTAGTCCTTGTGGAATATGCAACATGGTATCCCAAAAGCTTTCACTCTCTGCAGCCTCTCAGCTAAGAGTGTAGGAGAAGTGCTCATCTGCATTATCTCTCGGGTGGGAATCCCCCCAAAGAAACACTCACCGATCAAGGCACTAAATTCATTTCATGCACACTGCGTGAACTAAAGGAGTTATTGGGTAATAAATATGTCTGTACCACAGTCTATCACCCACAAATGGACAGACTGGTTGATTTTAATTGCACACTTAAAACAATGATTCGTAAATTTGTTCAAAGGGTTTCCTCCGGGTGCTCGGTTTCCCCCAGTTTAAAGACATTTGCTAAAGATGAATTGAATAAGCTAAATTGGCTGTAGTGTATGTGTGTGTATGTGAGTGTGTATGGGTGTTTCCCAGTACTGGGTTGCAGCTGGAAGGGCATCCACTGCGTAAAACATATGCTGGGTAAGTTGGTGGTTCATTCCACTGTGGCAACCCCTGATAAATAAAGAGACTAAGGAAAATGAAGGAATGAATGAGTTGGAGCCTCTATTGTAAGCTGTGTGTGAGGCTTTCTAATCCTCCATGGGGTTTTCCTCCTTCAAGCCTCTCTATGGCAGACAGTCCCACAGGGTGTGGGATGTCATAAGAGAGGATTGTGAGAACAAGATTTCATCATCTAAAGGTGAACTCCAACACATTCTGGAACTTTGAACAAACACACATCAGGATAGCTCTCAATGGAGAATTTAATCTAGGAGCAGAACGAACAGTGCGACAATATGATAGAGGCATAAAACTGTGCAAATAAGGGAGATAAGGTGCTTGTACTGCTAAATTATTCCCCAAGTGGCAAGGGCTATTAAAGGTCACACAATAAATGAAATAATTCCCTCCGACACGAGTGGGGAACATCAAATATATAACATTAACTTGTTGAAACAATGGAGGGAGCTGGAATCTGTGATGCTAGCAACTGTTGATTCCAAAGAAGATGAACTGGGACCAGGTCAACCAGCTTGATTCAGCACCACATCAAGACCGAATCATGTGTAGTCAGTAGAAAGTTCATCGAAGAATATGATGGATATGAGGATAATAGAAGAATCTCACAGTGACTGTGCCAGTCCGATAGTTTTAGTTTCTAAAATGGGTGACTTGTTCTGGTTCTATGTAGATTATCAAAGTAAATGCCATATCAAAACTCGGTAAATTGATGATTTGCTCAAGTAAATTTCATTCATCCCTTAATACCTTTATCCATAGAAAACACAGCCTTCACAATGCTATTTGGATAACACAAATTTAATATGCTTCTGATAATCCTCTGCCAGCACACAACATATGCCACTGCGTATTTGGATGATATAATTATCTTTAGCAATTATCTAACTAGCAACAGCATTTGCATCATCCGAGAGCAGTTACTGCCAACCTGAAGAAATGTCAGGTTGTCAGTATGTCAGTATGTCATGAGGGAGGTGAGGTCGCAAACCTGTCAAAGTGGAATAGTGTCTTGGGAGAATGTTGGCTTGTAAGTAGATAATTTGGCAAATGACTAACACCAATTGTTTTGCAGTGATTGTGCAGAAGACACCATCAAACCAAAGGGAGAATGGTAGAAAAGGGAGAGATTCCAGCTCCAGAAACGAGCCAGGGCAGTTTTGCTTTTTTCATTTTGTTTGTTTAAAAAAAAATCTGCTTACCTGGAGCTTCTTGCTGACCTGTCTTCTTCAAACATAGCCACGAACTCTATCACAATTAAGTAACTATATACATTAATTAACAATGAACAATACCTCTACTGCAGATATTATTTTTATTGTTCACTTTAATTACTAATACAATGAACTTTTAAAATCAAAAGTGTAGCCGATAACATTAATGCACTGTAAAACATGAACATTTCATAGACTTATTGTTGTTTATTTTTTAATGTTATTTTTTATGTATTTTTTATATTATTATTATTATTAATTATATAATACTCATACTTGACTGAATCATTCCATAGTAATATTAATAATGCAGCATTTCAGATGACTAATTCTGTTAAACCTTAACAGTCCTCAGTCTCAACACTATTTTCTTGCCTTCTCATGTGTAATTACATTTAAGCTGTTCCAATTAATACTTCTTAATTTCAAATGTGAGACAAAAATAAGTTTGATAATGATAACCATTGTGAGGTCAAGGACCTAAGTTCAATTCAGTGACTTACAGTCTGTTTAAGTCCACTTAAGTTAGTATTCTTGTGTATTCTTTTGAACACATTGTAATTAATTATGTGACATGAATAAACATGTAAGGCGACGCGGTGGCGCAGTGGGTAGCACAATCGCCTCACATCAAAAAGGTTGCTGGTTCAAGCCTCGGCTGGGTCAGTTGGCATTTCTGTGTGAAGTTTTCATGTTCTCCCCTTGTTCGCGTGGGTTTCCTCTGGGTACTCCGGTTTCCCCCACAAATCCAAAGACATGCGGTATAGGTGAATTGGGTAAGCTAAATTGTCCGTAGTGTATATGTGGGAATAAGTGTGTATGGATGTTTCCCAGTGATGGGTTGCGGCTGAAAGGGCATCCGCTGCGTAAAATATATGCTGGACAAGTTGGCGGTTCATTCCGCTGTGGCGACCCCAGATTAATAATAAAAGGGACTAAGCTGAAAAGAAAATGAATGAATGAATAAACATGTTTTACAAATAGTATTACTTAAAACAAATCAGAAAAAAATAGTATTTTATAATATGTTTCTGCCACATTCAGGATGACCACACACTGTAAGTGTACATAGGTAACTATTTTGTAAGAACCAAGCTCCCTATATATTCAAGGTATTTACCTTTAATCATATATTTAGTTTGATAATAATATTAATAATAATAATAATAATAATAATAATAATAATAATAATAATAATA
>CAIGQW010001850.1:5367753-5401358 GCA_903798125.1 Danio choprae | reverse complement strand
TAATAATAATAATAATAATAATAATAATAATAATAATAATAATAATAATAATAATGACATGCTTTGTTATGGTTGCAATGCTGCAGAGCAGCTCCCAGAAAAAAATATCTTTCACTTTATCACTCTTCTCTTTTCCTGTCCCACCCCCCACTCTCTCTCTGCAGTTAGTCAGGACGTCTTGTGCAATGAGTGGGAAAGGAGCCCAGATTTAACAGTTGCGGTCCAGTGAAACCCAAACCACTTCATTTCAGGACCTGGCGGCTCCCATCTGCCTCCCTCTTGTCCTGGAATTTGCCTCTCTGCCTCAGATTGAGCCACAATTTTTAAGAAACATAACATGCATCAAGATCAGCGTGCTGTAATTTCTCAGAAGCTCTATGTTTAGTTGACACTTCAGAGCAGCTCACAGCGCTGCACCTTATGTGCACCACAGGAAAAACTAGTATGATTTATCAGGAGGGAGGGATAAACTCTCACCGTCCAGGTCCTGTAAACCAACAAACAAGGGCAGGCCTTATCTCTGCGCCCAGGTGAAGACATCAAGATTTAAGGCATTGGGGTCAGAGATCTCCACTAGGGGTCTGGGCCTAAAGACTTGATAAGCTTGACGGCTCCGACTAAGATACACTTTCTAACAACAATGGCTCATTAATCACTGTTTGGTCTCCCGGCTTGCCTCCAAAGGAGAGTTACTGTACTGTACACAGTTCCATGGGAAAGAGCTGTTCTTTGGACAACACGTTCACAGAGATATTATTAAGTAGCAGACTCTAAAAGTGAGACCGTGGGAGACTTGAATTTGTGTGCTATTGCTAGTATTTGAATACTACTCACAATAGGCAAACTTACAAAAAAATGGGCATGGACATGTCTGTCATGCAGTGCCAGGCTAAAGTAAATTACCTTTGGCCAGTCATCAAAATCAAATCACCCAATGACCATTTGATGGGAGTTTGATTGACAAGCAATCTGACAAATCATAATTTTGTTCGACAAGCGTACAATACAGTTAATAGATAGTCAACAGCAGCTGCACTGTAAACCAGTAAAATTTATTAAATTAAATGTTTATTTGGTTTATTCCACTGAAATATTAATCAAGTGCACTGTACTTAATATTAACATGTTAAGTGAATTTATAATATATAATTATATTAATAAAAACTTAAACTGAGTTTAAGCAAATTCTAGTCCCCTGCATGCCTGCATAAAGGAAAAATAAGTGATGAAATTAAGTGTTATTTTGTTTGCTTTTGCACAAGATCACCACAAAAATTAGTCTGTTGTACTATGTTGAGATTGTAGTTACTGTAGGATATAGTCTGTGGTTGGGTTGAGGATGGTCAGAGAAAACATTAAGACAGTATGATCCACATGATGTCATGCATGATCCACAATTTATTTTGAGTCAGTATTAATTTAGCCCATGTTTGTCAAATATAAATCTAGCAATTCTTATTGTAGATGCACTTCAGCTGAACAACACACGGGCAAAAATATTCCTCAAAATGCAATGTAGAACATTCCACACCTAAATACATTTTTTTGATAGCTTTTGCAGTATAGAAAAGGGAAAAGATTATGATTTTGCTTTCTATTGTTCCTCAGGCAGAAGACATGTGTGACCTCGTCTTGTAATTTTGGAAATGCAAGCAGACATTTTGGCCAGACGTTAAAGATTATGACAGTTCAGGGCAGTCTCTGGCTTGCATTCATTAAAGTCAGTCTTGTGGACAAGAACTATACTGTATATATTTCATTCCATTCTCTTTTGGAAAAAAGCAGCAGTGGATTGACTACTGCACTGCAGCAATGCGTGACTGGGGACAGTTTTGTTTTAACTTAATGAATATTACATGAAGTGGAACTAATTCCCAACAGACAAGCCCATAACATCCTAATGCTGTGTAGAACACTATGCGGTGTTTGAGGTCTTTTGTTGCCCATTGCTCTTAAATGTTTACTGGGACCAGTGGCATGTGGTAGTGCTCTAAATACCCTAGTTTTCTGTGTGTAATTCATTATCAATTTATGTCATTTTCACTTAGTATTGACATATTTTATAAGTATAATAGTAACAATAATAATAAAAAATATAAATTTTGCGTGGTCAAAAATCATACATTTGTTATGTGGTTAAATATTATGCAAATGTAAAACTGATTTGGTTAACTACACTTTCATAATCAATCACGGGGGGTGCTGTAGCATCTGAAACAGATAAGACATGCAATTATTTATAATATTTAAGAAATTTAATCATCCACAGCATCCCTCACCACCCAACAAGCATACCATGTGTTACAGTTGCTACCCCAATACCTCAACTCAGAGTAATTCTCTGGCAACTGTGGTAACACTTAGATAAGCAGGAATATGACCTAAACTAATTTGAGTTTGCCTCCAAACTTTTCAAAACAGGCAATAGAAAGACAAACACTACCTAAAAGGAGTTTTATCTATTCATTTATAAACAGACTGGTCTATGCATTAACCTGTACATTCTTAGGACATAGTTTGTGTCACTATTGTGTTATTTGTCATCTTTGATATCGAATACTTTTTAACAAACACCTTAGTTTATAATTTCTAAATATACTAATGTTATTTAACTCGCATTTACTATCAAATCAATCCTTTACTGATTCCACATTGATGTATATCACTAAAGCAGTAGTCACACTGGACGGAAATGCAAGCTTGTGTGACAGTTTCACAGGTCGCTGCGTTGCGAAGTTAAAGCTTGGTAAACTCTGACCTGCAAAATCTCATCGCATAACTGCGTGAGACCAATCGAAGATTAAAACATGACCTCTTTGGACAGAAATTTAAAATATGGACCATTTGCTCGATTTTAAAATGTCTAATCATCTTGTTTAATCCCATGCGATACAAAAGAATTTCGCAAGCACAAACTCTAGTGTGACCGCACCATTACTCATAGTTATATAACAATGCCGGTATACTTGTCAGCGTCTACACACTCAAACCCAAGTTGAAGTCAAGTCAAGAGCTTTATTGTCATCTGGTACATGTGTGTGGACATAAAGTGGAATGAAATGTCATGTTTTGCAGGACTATAGTGCTACATAAATAAACATAATATTAATAAAAAATATAAACACAACACTAGATGTAAGAGCAATTTTTAAAACCTATACATACTAAAATACTGGAGCGGTAATCTAATTATACATGTATTATAAATAGTTAATGTAACGGGTCCCACGCGAGGGGAATCCGCTCTGCGTTGTGTTTTTGTTTCTCAATAAAAAACTCCAAACCTCTTACCGCTTGGCACCGTCTTTATTTTCTGCATAAATGGAAAATATGTTGAAAGCATGAATTCTGTGATTATCTTCATTAAACAACCGTTTAATGTCTCTGTTAACCACGAGACAACCTTCTCTCAGCTTAGAAGGAAGTGAACTGGGCGAGCAATCGATTTCTTAAAAGAACATACATTGAGCTCTGCTTAGCATGAACTAGCATGAGACAAAATGAACACCAATGACATGAAATTAATCACAAAGATCACACACAATACAAAACATACCTGCATAAATGGAAAATATGTTGAAAACATGAATTCTGTGATTATCTTCATTAAACAACCTGTTGGCAAACGAGGAGTAATTACAGCATGCTAATATGTGCTAATCTCACTCACAAATGCAAATGATCCCAATCACAATCATTTAGAAATACAGTTTCATAATTCCACATCACAGAGTATGTTTAGCAAAGCAACAAATGATGATGCGTACTCACATTTAAAGACTTCCTGATGATACCTTTTTCGTCCATGTCAGTGAGAACTTGCCTTAACTCTTCATAGTGGGCAGGAGGTACTCGCCTGGATATTGGAAGTGTCAATCATCCGTCAGTTGTATGCAGTGCACATAGCCAGTGGCTTCACAGTCCAATGGATGCTTGGAGAAGATGTCTTGATAGTCAGCTAGTGACTGGGTTAGGTTAGATTTACAATCATCACTGATCTGACACCAGTGGATGTCAATATCCCCAAGACCCAGGTTCAGCAGATTTTTGTCAACGTGATTAGCTGCACAGGAATTACGTGAATCGTCTGGCTTGCTTTCCACTGGAGAAACATGCAGTCCCTAAAAAAATCTCAAAAATCTTCAGATGCAATACACAGAAACACATCAGCCATTTTGCTGTTCCTCTTCAATGTGACCACTTTATTTGTTGGATTCAGAAGACGACCAACCAGAATGTTTCGAGGCATAGCTTTTGAATTGGTCGGCTCAACGATCACTGTGCTGCCTGGCGACATGGGCACATTATAATGGCAAACGGCCCCAGACCAAATGTTCATGCTCTGGTAAAAGTACCACTGTCTGAGTGAGTTTGACAGTGCCTACTTTGTCAGGAGTAGTGTTTCCTTTCCAACGCTCAACACCTGTAAACATTGACAAGAACTGCTGAACGTCTCCATCAAACTTATTGTCAGGTCTAGAAGCAATGTCCCAATAATCATTGTTGTTCTTCAGCTCATGAATCAAGTGTTTAATGATATTAGAGCCCAGAATAAGATCATCACATTGGCCAGGCACGACCAAACAAGGTGCAACACACTGAATGCCAACGAACTGGATCTCCAAATCATAGAAACCATCAGGCTGGGTTTGCTGACCTCCACAGTTGACCAAGACAATCTTTTCTTCTAAATACTTTTTTTCAGGCAAAACGCTAGCAGATCCAATTTTCTCCACAGCATGTTTACTGATTGTGCATGCCATAGAACCGGAATCAATCATTCCGTTAAGAATAACATGGCCATTGACACGAACAGGAACATAGAAAAGGCTACTGAAGGCTTCAACTTTTTTACTAGATTGTACAACTATCTTGGTCCCGTTAGGAGCACTATTACAGTTCTTCTCATAGAGCTGGGCAAGATCACACTCTTTATGAAGGTGTTTAGTATCCATACCCACATCACTCCTTCCATGATGCGCTGACCTTGTCTCTCCAGACATTCCTTTTTGCTACATCCATTCTCTTGTTCAGCCTGATACAATACTCCATTGGCATACTAGAATAAGAGATTGTGCTGAAATGCTGTTTTAAAATGTCAAAGATCACCTCCTTTTCCCATTAGCCTATCCAGTATTTCTTGTGACTGCTCATGAATTGGAATAGCATGTTTCCTCAGATACAGGGACATGAGATTTTCCCACTCTTGTACAGTAAGTTTATCTGAGCTATCGTCGCTAAATATTGGCGGCTCTTTTACATCTGACTGCTATTTCACTGATGAGTAAACTCAAATCTGGATTTTGGTTAACTGGACATGCCATGGCATGATCAACATATCTTGTGGAAGTCAGAACAGGTCTATCAAATGCTCTGCTAATAGGCCCTGGCATCCTAGGTTCAGAAGGTGTTCGTAAAAAAACCCTTCCCCTACCAAACTGGTTACTTTGGTCAAACACCTCATTGTCGTTAATCTCTTCAGCAAAGCTAACGCCCTCTGCCATATTTCTGTATTGTAATGATTAATTATCTTCAAATTTAAATCAATAAACGAACTGAAATATCTTCATTAAACAACTGTTTAATGTCTTAACTACGAGACAACCTTCTCTCAGCTCAGAAGGAAGTGAACTACGCAAGCAATTGATTTCTTAAAAGAACATACATTAAGCTAATCTGCTTAGCGTGAACTAGCATGAGACAAAATCACAATCATTTAGAAATACAGTTTCATAATTCCACATCACAGAGAATGTTTAGCAAAGCAACAAACATTCATTCATTCATTTTCTTTTCGACTTAGTCCCTTTATTAATCTGGGGTCGCCACAGCATGAACCACCAACTTATCCAGCATATGTTTTACGTAGCGGATTCCCTTCCAGCTGCAACCCATCACTGGGAAACATCCATACACACTCATTCACACACATACAATACGGACAATTTATTGAGTCCTTATTGAGTCCTTGTAAGATGGAGTTTAAGAAAAGTATCCAATGCAAATACAGAGAGAAGCGTGTTTTTACAAGTGGTTTGTCATGCCCACTCACCTGTGTGAAGCACACTCAGAAATGCACAATGTTTTTCTAGAGATATGAATTGATTGTAAGAAAGTATCTGGTTTCCATGTGGTGTGGTGGGAATGAGAGAAGAGGCGATCCTGGTTTTGGGAGCTAGGATTGTGGATAAGATTTCAGAAGAGGGTAAGGTGATTGGGATTGAGAGCTCTAACAGCTTGTGGAAAGAAGCTTATGAGCTGTTTTGCGAAGCAGGCTCTAATACACCGGACCTCTTTTCCTGATGGAAAGAGCTGGAAGAGTCTGTGGAAAGGATGGGTGAAGTCTTTCACAATGCACCGTGAAAGGAAAATGTCTTGAATGGAGAGGAGAAGGGCACAGAAAGTGTACATGTTGTTGATGCACATATATGAATAGATGATCCAGTTAACATGATGTAGGGATGGCAATATATTGTGGCACGTTCCCCCAGCTGTTTGTCAATGTAGTCCAGCTCACTTCATATACAGACATTTTCAAGACATAACAGAAACTCTAATATTGAATTTATTTTCTAAAATGAAAGGATGAGTGAGTTGATTGTGCAAATCACTTTTAGAAGTGATGTGCATGTGTATTGATTCCCTCCCTGTCAGTTAATTTTGTCCATCTCATCATATCTAAAAGCATAACCACGTCTAATGTTTAATGTAGAAAGTGGTATTGATCTGTTCTCAGTACAATATATATACAATTCAGTACAGTATATATACAGAAAAAGTTGGGACAGTATCAAAAAACAAATTAATAAATATATATTTATTTATTAAAACTGATGCGATTCTCCTCAGCTCTTTTTTTCGGTGATGTGGTTGAAGGTTGGAGGATCGGACTACGCAAAAGGTGTGCATAGTGGTGCACCTTGATTACAGCTGCTCAGAGCTCTCATCTGATTGGCTAAAGGGTAAGAGTGACCTGCTCACTGCCAGGAAAGTCTCAAAAATACACACACAAATCCAGGGTGATTCATGTGTGAAGATTTGCACATTCTAATTCAGGAGGATATTTTAAACATTTAAAAGTTGTTGTACACTGTTATACATTTGTAAATGGTGTTTTACATTTGCAAATCGTATTTTACGAATATGTATTTTTATTTTGTGCATGTGAATTGTTTTTGTGAAAAAATTCTCAAAGCTATGAATCTGGTATAACTTGATCCTCTTTGTTCCATCAACTGTCAGAGGGCATGTGTAGACCGCACTCTTTAGCATGTGAAAGCAGGGGGAGGTGGAATATGCACAGAGCATCTCATGTAATTAAGAGTGAACAGAAAATTGTTGACCAGAAAATCTCCTTGCTTTCATGCAGATACATACACTGAGAATATTGACATAAGCTTTCATGTTTTAAGTTTGTGTGAGAAGTTCACTGAGGTACAGTTAATTTTCTGATGCATTTCAGATTGGACTTCAATGAGTGCAGCAGGAGTGCATCTTTTTTTAATTATAGAATAAGAATTATTAAAAATGAAAACATATTGTTTTTACTATGGGAGCACACAAGTGCGTGGGTTTCCTCAAGTTGCTCTGGTTTCCCCCACAGTCCAAAGACATATGGTATAGGTGAATTGGATAAACTACAACTGGCTGTACAGTATGAGAGTGTGTGTAAATAAATGAGTAAATGGGTGTTTACAAGCACTGGAGGTTCACAGATCGGGTTGCGGAGGGAAGGGCATCTGCCGGTAAAACAAACCCCAGAGTAATTTTCAGGTCATTCTGCTGTGGTAACCTCTGATAAAGCATAAACTATGCAGAAGGAAAGTGAGCAATTCAGTAAACAAACCTAAATAAATTGAATTTGGCATTTCCTTAGGGTACTGATTAGTGTGTGCTAAATTTTGTTTGCTATATAGCTTTTCACTTAGGTAATTGACTTAAACAGTTAACGGTTTTAAATACTTGTGCTTTGTAAATGAGCAGATGAAAATGTAGGGATTTGTGTGTAGAGTTTTGCTGAAATTGTTCAAATTCTACTCATGGACATGCAACCTAAAGAATGCCATAGTAACTGGCTGCAGACTTGCACATTCAAGCTAAGACATGCAGTCTCAGACATGCAGTCTCAGACATGCAATCAATAGAGCTAGTGACATGTGAGGGGTAAGGTTAGGGGCAGGGTTATGTGTACGCATTAAAAGCATTGCATGCGGTCTACACATACAGTCAAACTAAAATTTATTCAGACACCAAACATTTATCTACTGGGAATAACAATTGTCAGATTTCTTGTCAAATGCTATTTCCATTTTCTAACCATAACAAAGTGAAAATGTGAAAAATGTTGAAGGTGTCTGAATAATTTTGAACCATATATGTACTGTAACTGTTGAACTTTAAAGCTGTCAAGAAATTATATCAAATGGCCTCATGTTTTTCCATACAACTTATGTATATAACAATGTAATAAGCATTAGCAGCATAACTCATTACTTGATGTTGTAGTATTCTTTTAAAATGATCTCCTCAGTGTGTAAGACTGTTGTAGTGTGTGTTTTTGGGGGTTTGTGTGTCATGTCTGAGAGCAAAGTTTGTTTGCTTTTTTTTCAGAGAGACTTAATTGTTTTAAATGGATAGCTTAAATTAGACCTGAATATAGGAATTTATGGGAATTGAGTTAAGTTATGCATTTGTGTTTAGTTAAAAAAAAGACAATTTCAAGAAATGTGTTTTAGCAATAAAGAGAAAAAAAATGTATACTCCTTGTTAAATCGTTGATATAGCTTGTAGGGGTTGAACAAAAGCATTCTTTAAAAAATAAATAAATAATAATAATGCTGCTGTAGCTGAAGCTTTGAAATTGGAGCAGAAATGGTTGCTGCTTTACTCCATAATGTTAATTTAACCATTGCTATTTTAAGCTTTGCTAAATTGGTTTTTGATTGTTTCAACCCAAGTGTTTTAATTTCTTTTTGATACTGAAAATCAATCAGATTATTTAAATCTGGACTGAGAAAGGGTTTCAGAAGGCAGGTGCCAGATATGCATCACAGCTGCTCCTGTCTTACAAATGAATATCCAGATCATCTCAAGGAGATGATATTTTGTCAAGCACCACATACTGTAACTTCATGGATCACATTTAAACTTCTCCAACTGTCAAATGGTTGCAACCATGGAAAAATAATAACTAATGTACATAAATCTTGTAACATTGGGATTATGGAACATATATTGCTAAATGTGTGTAAAAGAAAGTATAAAAAAGAACATTTTGCAGACTACTCACTCCACTACCTGTAAATATCGGTGTTGCAAATCAATGCGTGACCTGCAAACAATGAAAAACGATGGCACAAGTGATTTTATTTCTTTATCAACATAAAGTAATACAAAGTGAAGGGCACTAGTCTATTGGGAGAGTTCCATTGCAGATGTGGACAATGTCAGGTCTGAATACAGATTAGGGCTTGTCCTTAGCTCCCTCGGGGGCTAACACAGGACTGGCTGCCAAGTATATTACAGTAACTTGCCATGGTATACTCCCTGGGCTATTAACCCCTATGCACTTCTCTGGAACCCTGTGCTCAATGCGTTCAGCTGCATGGTCATGCTCAATCTTATCTCATCTCTCAGAGGTAAGATGATAAACTGGCTCTCCATCAGGGTGGAGAGGGACAGAGTGAAAGGTGGAGAGGCGGTCGCTAAGTGCTAGTTTTGATAATGCTTCCCTGTGGCTGTAAAGCTTTCTAAGGACATTGTTGTAGCCAAAATTACTAGTAGCGGGGATAAAAAGATTCATGCAGTCTCTATTGAAGATACAGTGCTCAGCATATATGAGTACACCCCATTTTGATAATGAGTATTTTTATTAATTTCTCAGTAAATATATATTGGTGCATTTGAACAAAACAGATTTATTAAACAGATATATTTATTAAAACAATATTTTAGCAGCTGGAAGCATCCGCTGCTTAAAACATATGCTGGATAAGTTGGCAGTTCATTCCGCTGTGGCGACCCCAGGTTAATAAAGGGACTAAGCTATAAGAAAAATGAATGAATGAATGAATATATATTTGGGCTACTAATTTTTTTAACCATTATTGTAAGTTATTTTGTTAGATTAGATATTAAAATATTAATTTAAATGAGAGATTTGTGGGGGGTGTACTCATATATGCTGAGCACTATATTTGACATGATATTACCAAAATCCAATTTACTAACATTGTGTGTGATTGTTAACACCCGACTCACAGGCAAATTTGGATATTCCATGCTTTTTCGTGGAGTATGTGCATAGTTTTTTTTTTTGAAGAAGAAGAATAATACATAATAAATATTTTGTTAAGTTTCATAGAAAGAAATTTCTAGCTATGCAATTCTACTGTTCTTAAATCACTCTGAAAATTCAGAAAATATAGAGCAAATAGATTCTTAAAAACACATTTTATTGTATTAGAGATATAATTAAGAACGTATAGCTTGCAAATGCTAATCACACACTCTAAAGAGTTGTTAGCCATCAGAACATTTAATTTAATCTTAGTTGGAGCTTTACATTTAACACCACAGCATGATGTTTTTTTTTGCAATGCTATCTGAAGGCTCAACGATCATGCATGTTCACCTGAAATTTCTTACCTTGCTTTTTACCAAATGGAACTTTTATACTCAAACATGTACACTTCACATATTTACTTGCTTAATGTGGATTCATTTCAAAATGGTTTAATTAGGATATTCTATAAGCTTGTGCCTGTCACAACTTTTGGGAGTCTGTTACAGCCCTAAAAATGGTCCCTAACAATACAATACAATACATGCATGTCAGTAAAAACATTGGACTTTTTTTCATTGTTATTTTTTTAATTAGAAAAGGTTGAAAAATTAACAAATGACAGATTCTTGATTTCACAATCCAAAGCCAACATTTTATAAATGCTGTTCAGAATATTTCTGCCCCTCCTTTCTTTAGGATAAACTTAAAATATAACACCCTGAAAAATAGATCTAAGATTTGATGGATTTTTAAGGTCGGGAAGAACATCATTGTAAATGAATAGCGAGTGAACTCAAAGTGATTCCTAATCAGGAAGTGGGAACGGAAGACTTGTGGCTCCCTACCTTCAGACAAATCCAGAGCCAGGTCAGTATTATCAACACTGACCTTTGTATAAGTTAATCATTTTTCAATCTGAATTCTACAATAATCAACAGAAAGGAAGACGTCAACATTTCATCCATCTCCTGCCCGGACGGTTTGCCTTAAAATACTGCAGGGAAAAATTCCCCTCACATAATTTTTTTCCCCATGTCTCCTCATTCTAAAATTGTGTGGATAAATTGAGCAGAAATTATCATAAATATGTCTGTCATTTTGCCAAGAGGAGGCCCTTGTGTGCTCACAGCATGCATCGTGATAGACAGAGTGCCCAACTGAATCACATCACAGCCTTCGTGTTGTAGCTGATTATTTCTAAAGTGCAGTGAAACAGCACGGCACCACTCAGTGTGTCTTATACTTTTCATTTGTTTCCTTTTTTAGTCTCACATTGGAGTAGGGTTTGTAATCTCTTTAAACAGAGAGAGAGAGGCGTGAACCAGGATCTCTTCACTTTTGAATATTCATCTAAACCACAATCTACCACTAATGTTGATGTACAAATTTAGTTGACCATTTGCAAATCTGTAACTGTTATACCCATGTGAAAATTAAAATGTATTCAATTGCTTTTTGTAATAACATGTTTTTTTTCATGGATGTTTTCATGGAAAGCTTATGACATAACACTTTCAATGGAAGGAGTGTAAATGCAATAAATGGCCATCTCTCATCTGAATTGTGGATCAGCAGATAGAGTTTGCCCCCTACAGTAGTTTATCTTGGGTTACTGGATTCTCTCGGTGAGCCAGGTCAGGCCCCAGGGCAAGCCAGCACAGCATTTCTTCATTAGATTGTGTGCTAACCTTGCAACAATACAGTGACATCCTCGTTTTTCATCAGGCCACATCTCTCTGCACAACCCTGCCAGAGGTGGGCAGAGGGTATATACAACAAAAACAAAAAAAAGAGACAGAGAATTGTGTAAGTCAACACATTTAACCTGTGTCTATGGAACTGAGACAGGTTTTTTTTTCTATGTACTCAAAACACTTAAGTATCAGGGAAATGAATTGAAAGCAGTGAAGTCATGTATTGTATGTGTACAACAGGGGTGTTCAAACCTGCTGTACTGGCCTCCAATTAAATCCAATGCTAATTAAACACACCTAAACCAGCAAAAAATGGTTGCAGGATTAGTAATCAGGCATAGGTGTTTGGGATGGTTGGAAATAAACTCTGCATTACACGGGCTCTTCCATAACATCAAGGAAGGCAAGAAAGGTCATAACATCAAGGAAGGGATTAGATTTCAATTATGCTTGTTTCCTCACTCAATCACTCAGTCCCTAATTTATCAGGAGTTGCCACAGCTTAATGAACTGCCAATTACTCTGACATTCACTGTAAAATAATTACTTTTTGAAAAATTGTGAAAACTGACAATTAAATATTGACTCAACAAATTACTTCCCAATAATTAGCCCCAAACAAAAAAATCCACTGTATTAATTTTAGCTGATGGTCTGAAGTTAAACTTTAAAATATATATTCACCAAACATATTAAATTGCGCTGAGCAACAGAAGTGAAATATTTGTGTTTGAAACCTTGCAGCAAAAAACGCATGTACGTATATGCATGACTGAGAGCCGTTGGTTTGGAGCAGCAGATTCAAATTCAATTCAATTCAATTCAATTCAAGTTTATTTATATAGCGCTTTTTACAATATAGATTGTGTCAAAGCAGCTTAACAAGTTCAAGTAAAGTCCAGGTTTTAGAGTTTAGTTCAGTTCAGTGTGGCTTAAGTTTCACTGCTGAAAGTTCAAACACTGAAGAGCAAATCCACCGAAGCGCAGCTCCACAAGTCCCAATCCGAGCAGGCCAGTGGCAACAGTGGCGAGGAAAAAACTTCACCAGTTGACGAAGTGAAGGAAAAAAAAACCTCGAGAGAAACCAGGCTATGTTAGGCACGGTCATTTTCTTCTGGCCAAACTTCCTATGTGGAGCTGCAGTCTAGGCGCCGGCTGGAGAAGCTGGACATCCATCGTGTAAGCTGCAGGTGAGGGTAGGGCACCAGCGGGAGGTAAGGCTGGCCCACAGGATCAAACGTAGACTCGTTCGTCACTGTAGCCTTTAGGAATCAGTCTCATGCACTCCATTACTCCATGGCCACCACGGTATCAGCTCGGGATATGGCCTGGTCCAGGGTACCTCGGATAATCTCTTCACAGGTCTAGGATCGCATCAATGGCGCTGCAAATCTGTAGGGACCTCGGGATGAGTATCCCCAGGTGGAAATAGAAAATAAAGAAAATATTTAGCGTAGCTGCTGTTCATAGTGTATTTAAACCAGAAAGAAAAGTGATTGTTATAGATGAAAATAGCAGCTATATAACAAATATGTAAAGCATATGAGAGTTTCTAACACAATGGCTGGTGTATTAAGACAGTAGTACACTAATACACCATACCTTTATGCGAAGCATTGAGTGTATGCTTTACTAAAAAGATAAGTCTTTAATCTAGTTTTAAATTGAGAGAGTGTGTCTGAGCCTCGGACATTATCAGGAAGGCTATTCCAGAGTTTAGGAGCCATAAATGAGAAGGCTCGACCTCCTTTACTCGACTTTGCTATTCTAGGAATTACCAGAAGCCCTGCGTTTTGAGATCTTAAAGAGCGGGTTGGATTGTAGCGAGACAGAAGGTTAGTTAGATAAACAGGAGCTCCATTATTTAAAGCTTTATAGGTAAGAAGCAATATTTTGTAATCAATACGGAACTTAACAGGCAGCCAGCGTAAGGAGGATAAAATTGGGGTGATATGATCATATTTTCTAGACCTGGTAAGAACTCTGGCAGCTGCATTTTGTACTAGCTGGAGTTTATTAATAGAAGATGCTGGGCAACCAGCGAACAGAGCATTGCAGTAATCCAGCCTAGAGGTCATAAAAGCGTGAACTAGCTTTTCTGCATCCGAGATGGATAGCATATTTCTTAACTTAGCGATATTTCTCAGATGAAAGAAGGCGGTTTTTGTGACATGGGAGATATGATTTTCAAAAGATAGATTGCTGTCTAATATAACACCCAGATCTTTTACAGTAGAGCTAATGCTAACTTTGCATCCCTCTAATTGCAGGTCAAGTTGTGAGATCTGCTGTGTACAGGATTTAGGCCCAATAAGTAATAATTCTGTTTTGTCTGAGTTTAAGAGAAGAAAATTGTTGGTCATCCAGTCTTTAATATCTTTAATACATTGAGTTAGTTTAGACAGTTCAGATGTCTCATCAGGTTTTGTTGAAATATATAATTGGGTATCATCTGCATAGCAGTGGAAGCTGATCCCATGTCTTCTAATAATGTCTCCCAGGGGTAGCATGTATATTGTAAACAGCAAAGGGCCTAGAACTGACCCTTGAGGCACCCCATATTTTACTGGCCTGGTTTGTGAGGGCTGTCCATTTATATTGACAAACTGGTAACGGTCAGTTAAGTATGACTTAAACCATTGTAGAGCCTGTCCCTGGACACCTGTAGAGTTTAAGCGATCTATAAGGATATTGTGGTCAATGGTGTCAAATGCAGCACTAAGATCAAGTAAAACTAATAACGAGATGCAGCCTTGGTCAGCAGCTAAGAGTAGATCATTGGTTATTTTCACTAATGCGGTTTCTGTACTGTGATGAGGCCTGAAACCTGACTGAAACACTTCAAAAACGTTGTTCATCTGTAGAAAGGAGCATAATTGGGCAGAAACAACTTTCTCTAGTATTTTAGACATAAATGGAAGATTTGAAATAGGCCTATAATTAGCTAAGTTGCTGTGGTCAAGTTGTGGTTTCTTAATAATAGGCTTAATAACAGCTAGCTTGAAAGGATTTGGAACATGGCCTAAAGTTAAGAAGAGTTAATAACATTAAGAAGAGGTTCTCCTACTACAGGTAAAAACTCTTTCAGTAACTTAGTTGGAATTGGGTCTAACATACATGTAGCTGGTTTAGAACCATTTATAAGTTTATCTAGCTCTTCCTGTTCTATCCTGTTGAAGCACTGTAGATTATATTGATTCAGTGGAATGTTTAATGAATCTGAGGTATAATGTGGAGCAGAAAGTTTAACATCTTCTATTTTCTGTCTGAAGTGGATGTCTTTAGTGGATGGGACGATAGTTCTACCAGGACGATATATCTGTGCAGATCTGCTAATTTCAGGTAAACACAGCTTATATAATAAGAGGTAGTGGTCTGTTATGTCATCGCTTTGTGGTATAATGTCTACATCAATGACCTCAATTCCATGGGACAAGATTAGATCTAATGTATGCTTTAAGCGATGGGATAAAGCAAAACGTTGTTGGTCCAACCCAAGTGATTGTAGTAAATCGATAAATGCGAGCCCTAATGTATCGTTAGCGTCATCTATGTGTATGTTAAAGTCTCCTACAATTAGTATTTTATCACTTTTAACTAGCACATCAGAAATAAAATCAGAAAACTCTTTTAGAAAAGTGACATAGGGTCCTGGAGGTCTATATATGGTGATTAAAGCGAGAGATAACATAGTTTTTTTCCTAATATCCGGAAACATAACATTAAGTGCCAATACTTCAAAAGAGTTAAACATAAGTCCGTTTCTCTGATTAACATTAAGACTATCATTAAAGATTGATGCAACTCCACCACCACGACCAGTTTGACGAGCCATGTGTTTATATAAGAATCCTGAAGGAGTTGCTTCATTTAAGCTAATATAGTCATTTTGTTTCAGCCAGGTTTCAGTGAGACAGAGTGCATTAAGATTATTGTCTGTTATTATTTCATTTATGATAAGTGCTTTAGGTGCTAGTGACCTGATGTTTAAGAGACCAAGCTTTATAAAATGTCTATTTTCACTTTTTTGCAGTTTTTCTGGTTTGATTCTTAATAGATGTTTTTTGGAGCACATAGTAAGTTTATTTCTTGAGCTAATAATACGAGGAACAGACACAGTCTCTATAGGGTTAACCTGGTATGCATTACTGTGATTTAAGTGTGACGAGCAATAGTCTATATGGCTAAAATGTGAATTTTCACTTACTAGTCAGACAGAACGAAGCATCCTGGAGATGTTGTCCGACAGGAGTTCAGCTCCAGCTCTGCTGGGGTGCAGACCATCAGGACAGAAGAGCCTAGGACGCTCCCAGAAAAGATTCCAGTTATTGGCAAAGAGCAACTTCTGTTCTTTACACCATGTTAAAAGCCATTCATTGAGAGCAAAAAGTCTACTGAACCTTTCATTTCCTCTGCGGTAAGTAGGAAGCGGTCCAGATACGATGATCTGCGTGGCGGGCGAGGTGTGTCGAACCGTCTCGATCAGGCTCCTGAAGTCCCTCTTCAGGATCTCCGTCTGCCGCAGCCCAGTGTCGTTCGTCCCCACGTGGAGAACGACAGCTCCGATGCTCTCGCCAGCGCTCAGGATAGCGGGTACCCTAGCAGAAACATCCTTAACACGAGCACCGGGAAAGCAGTGAGTGCGTACGTTGTTACCTTTAGTGGAAGCAGCACGGACGTGGCGAACGATGGAGTCACCGATGACAGCCACATCGCGACCCGTCTCGCAGAGGGGGGCGAAGCGGTTCTCCATGGGCAACTCGAACACAGGAGGAGGAGACGTTCTGCCCCGCGACCTGGTATTCACCTTACGCGGCTGCAACCAGGTGCAGGTGCCACGGTAGCCAGGTGCCAGTGTGACCGACCCCTGGCCAAGCCGCAGCTTCGGTGCGCTGGGACTGGACGGAGAAACACACGGGGTTGAGGTGGACGGAGTGTTAAGATTGTATCGCACACTTACCTCAGATGAGCGAGCCGCAGTCCAGGGAACATCGAGCAGGGCCCTCTGTCTCCGGATCTGCACTCGCTTCATCTCCAGAAGGCGAATCTGGTTCCCAAGCTTCTCCAGTTCCACTTCCAACGCCTCCATCGCTGCTTCTTCTGCACACAAGGATGAACACGCAAGCGACATAGTACAGGGTGAAGAGCAAAGACAGTAAGTAGAGGAAGTCGGTAGCTTTAGCTGGCTGGCGATGCTAGCAGGCTAAAGCTACAACTCACAGGCGGATGCTCGAGAGACAGAACGTTATAAAGTAGATTTGATTGTATAAATGTATTAAGAGTTTGTTCACCCTTAGTAGAAAATACAAATACTAGCGAATAGTGATGTGTTTTATGATAAAAAAGTGGAAATTTCAATTCTAAGCGGCGAAGCTACAAACACACACAACGAGGCAACCGTAGTAGCAGTAATGACAGTAATGACAAATTCCACTGACAAAACATCATATTCAGATGGATTTTCCAATACAAAAAATATTATGTATATAAAATGTATATATTAAAGTAAACTTAAAGTTAAAGTTTAACCAAGTGCAAGTCTCAGCAATTTCAAACAGCATGGGTATTACGTTAGCCTGCCATCTCAGTCCGACATATTGTTGTACACAGTAACGTCAGTTAAAACTTACTCTAGTTATATTTGCCACTTGGCAGTAAAACTGAATTCACACCTGTAATATTGGCAATCTCTCTGGGTACTTTAAGTTACTATATATTGTTACTAAATTATTACTTAATGACGGAAGAAACAAGTATCTGCTATAGAGTGGAGGAACTATGACGTCACCTTGTAGGCCAATCGGCTGCTAGCATACAACTGGTTCCCTCGATAAAATCCCTATAGGATTTTCCAATAGGCTTTTCAAAGATTGCAAATAATAAGCTCTGTATTCAACCACACTAACACGATTTGTCCAACCGGATAAGCTAACATTAAGCTATAAACGGACTACAGTGCCTTCGTGGCGCTTGCCTGTGATGTCAGCACCACCCTTCTACAGACAACTTTTCAAGCTTATTTTTAGAAATATTGTCCATGAAAAAAAGATTTAATCTCCCGAAAGAGACAGGCTGCACTGGTAAGCAGTATCTTCGTAAAATCGTTTAATTAAAATAAATGATCAACGAATTAATCTGTCTTGACAGTCTTTACAAGTGAAGGCACACAATATGAATTACCAATTAGAAAAATACTACAAACTATAAAATACTATTTATGAAAATACTTAAATAACAGACAAATTCAGACCAGTTCAGCTTGATGACGTAAAATGTCTCCGACATCGCCCCTGGTCCCATTTAGCAACTTGATAGCAACCGTCTTTTTAAAGAAGCGTAACCGATTTAAAAAATAATGAAATTTAACTTATGTGTTCTTCTATTAAAGCTCCCTGTGTGTCTAACTGTCACGCACTCGCTGGGTAACATGAAGCACAGAAACACGGGATATAACAAAACACGGATTTATTTACAAACACTTACGGAATAAAGGCATTTACAGAATAATACGCAATAAAGGAATGGATGAGACAGGACACGTAGACAGGACACCGAGGTTGAGACAATACAATACCGGACAGCGAAGGACACAAACAGAGGGGTATAAATACACAGGGATGGTGATTAAACTAATAGGACACAGGGATGAACACAGGTGAAACTAATAAACACTAACGATGGCGGGAAACAGAACAAAGCGAGCACATTACAACAACAAAAGCACTGGACACGACAGAACAATGACACTAATAAACTGATAATATGCATTCCATAACATTATGTATCCAGCGGTGAAGTGTAACTGGAGAAGCCGAGCAAAGACGCAGAAGGGGCAGATCTGGAGCAGATCAAATAAATGAACGAGTTTATCTGTAACTGAAAGGGCATCAACGAGCTGCTGCAAGAAAACATCTCTCTGCGTTTTTTTCAATATCTGTAGTACGAGTACTTACAGTTTATTGCTGATGAGTGTATATATGATACAAAAAAAATCAATAGAGATCAATGGGAATCAGGCCCCCTTATCCTAAAAACCCAGAATGCACTGCGTTGCTTACGACACATTTCTGAGCTTTATAGAATGGAGGAACTATGACGTCAATTTGTATGCAAAAACCCGAAAATTAGTTTTAGCAGCTCTGGTTCCCTCATCCCAAAGAAAATGGGTTTTTTGAATGGGATTTAGATTAAATCACTTAAATAAGGTTCGTGGCGACCACAAACTTATTCTACAACCTAAAACACATAAATTAAATTCCATTATTGATTTTTTATTCGGTTACACTTCTTTAAGTTTGTGGTCACCACGAAACTTAAGCAATTTAAATAAGCTTAAATAAGGGCACCCTCTGGTCCCCCTTCTTAAAAATGAGAACCACCACCCCAGTTGCCCAGTCCAGAGGTACAGTCCCCGACCTCCATGCGATATTGTAGAGACGTGTCACACAAGACAGTCCCACAACATCCAGAGACCTAAGATACACAGGGTGAATCTCATCTACCCCCGCTGCTTTGCCCCTGCGGAGCTTACAGACTACCTCAGTGACGGTGATGGGTGAGTCCACCCCTGCATCCCCAGTCTCTGCTTCCTCAATGAAAGACATGTCGGTGGGGTTAAGGAGATCCTCAAAGTATTCCTTCCACCGTCCGACAACATCCTCAGTCGAGGTAAACAGCTCCCCACTTCCGCTGTAAACAGTGTTGATGTGGAGCTGCTTTCCCCTTCTGAGGCGCCGGACGGTTTGCCATAATTTCTTTGGGGCCGTCCAATAGTCTTCCTCTATGGTCTCCCCGAACTCTTCATGATTAGATTATGCTTCCACTGCAGCGGAGATGGCTGCACCATAAACCTTCTGTGTGGAGGATGGCAGCCTATGCTCCAGCTTATCCTGAAGGAAGGATAACACAACACTAATCTGGCAAGTTCAGCAGGCCTTCTCTATGAGAAATGCACCACTTAGCGCGTAGACTCCACTTCAGGGTGTAGGCATGCCTCGTAGAGTGATGGTGTAACCTGAGTGATGGTGTTAACCATTGCAGCCGGTAAGTCATCTAAGTCTTCCTCGCTCCATCTATGGACCACACTTGGAGGTTCCAGAGATTTGGGCGCAGGTGCCAAAGTGTGCCCTGTCCTCTCTCAGAGGATGCCAGGACCATCACGAGGAGTGTGAGTTCGTAAACCCAGGTCCGGTTGGGCCAGAGAGAGACGCAACTAACAAGACCTGCTCCTCGTTCTCCCTGACCTTGCACAGGGTCTGTGTAAGTAGGCTCACTGGCCTACGCATATTTGCGGTCAGAGGGCCAGCTGTGATCCAGCACATCTGTGTCGAGTAGGCCTCGGTCAGAAAATAAACCAACTGGCAATGGGCGTTTTCGAGAAAAGCAAACAGGTCGATCTGGGCTTCCTTGAAGTGCCCTCAGCTGGACTGCACCGGTGTGGAGTTTCCACTCTCCCTGGGACACTAGCTGCTGTGAGAGCGCATCGGCTGCACGGATGAGCTCGCCCAGGATGAGAATATCATGCAGCGATTTCAACCGTGTATGACTCTAGAGGAGCAGACAGTGAGCAAGCTGAGACATGCGACGGGAGCAAGAAAGGCAAGATCTGTCCAAGGACTGAGGATACGGCGACACAGTGAAGTTATGGTCACCCGGTGCGCGCCATGCCCATCTGGGGACCCCTTCGTGAAGTCAGCGCTGAAGTGGTCTCATTTTAAGAGAGCGGCGTGATAGTGGCTGCGGATGCCATATGCCCCAGGAGCCTTTGAAAAAATTTTCAGTGGGACCCCTGTGTTTCTGTCAATGACACTCAGACAAGACAGCAGCAGCCTGGCGCTCTTCTGTGAGGTGCGCCGTCATAGAGATCAAGTCCAGCTCCATCCCGAGATAGGAGATGCTCTGCACAGGGGACAGCTTGCTCTTCTCTCGGTTGACCTGAAGCCTCAACTGGTCAAGGTGCTGGAGCACCATGTCCCTGTGCATAATCAATTGATCCTGTGAAGGGGATAATATAAGCCAGTCGTCAAGATAATTGAGCATGCGTATGCCTGCAAGCTGAAGAGGTGCTAGGACACCCTCCGTGAGCTTGGTGAAAACCCGTAGACAGGGAGAGCCCGAAGGGGAGGACTTTGGACTGTCATGCTCGACCTTTGTACGCAAACCGGAAAAATGGATGGTGGTGTGGAAGAATAAAGACATGAAAGTAGATGTCCTTCAGGTCAATAGCTGCAAACCAATCCCGAGGACAATCTGTGTGAGCATCCTGAACCGCATTTTGTGTAAATAGTGGTTCAGTTTGCACAGATCTAGGATTGGTCTTAACTCACTGCTCTTTTTGGGCACGAAGTACAGGCTGTGAAACCGACTCTTCATATCGACTGGAGGGACTGGTTTGATTGGATCCTTCGCCAGGAGGATAGCAATCTCCTCTTGCAAGACAGTCGGACATGGGACTGACCCTCATGAAATACACACCTTTGCGTACTGCAAATCTAATAGTCTGCATGAGCCTCTACGACAGACTGGGTAGCGCTAACCAGGCTGGCAGAGCTTGCACTAATGGCGTCATTGGAACGACCGCTGATGTGTCAGCGAAGAGGCAGCTCAGGAGGGGAGTGCTCACCCCAGCCATCCTGGGGGATGTACCGTCACACTCATTTGAAGCTTGGAAGTAGTGCACTGTGGATAAGCCTCCACTGTAACAATCAACAACAGGGGTGACGCACCCTAAGGTTAAAGAGTGCCACAACCTCAGTTTCAACCTCACAGAGGGAATGAGTTGTCCGCGAGCACCACTTCCACATGCTGGACCCCCAGACATGTGACGCAGTACTTGTGCTCGTCATCCAGGGAGAGGAAACCACCGCATCCAGAAATGCACAGTTGGAACAACATCTTTAAAAAGACGCGTTGCTCGACCATGTTGCTCTCTTAGGGAATCTGCCCGCCTGATAGGAATTTGCTTTCTTCTCGGAAATCAGCTTAGCAAATGAGTTCTCTTCAGTCTCTAAGTGAGGGTCTGAAGTGAAATGTCTAACTGCTCGCTCTGCATGTGCTGGTTTTATACTCCACTAATGAGTAATCACCAGCACCTGCGGAGCTAAGCTCTGCCAACTCATTGGCCCGATTTCTTACTCTTCAGGTAGATTGGTCATTTAGCGAACTCCCATTGTGTCATCAAGACACATGTCTCCATACCCACTGAAGGGGAACTGTACAACCACTCTTCTTTTGGCATTCACATTAGTTTGTGCAATCATAACCGCCTGCTCGACCACTTTTTTTTTGTTCTCAGGTATTGTTCTCATTCACCTTTGTTTACTTACGCTTGTTCACTTCCGGTGATGTGGATTTGTATCCTGATTGCCATACTCTCCCCCCTGGAAGAAAACAACCCATGGTTGTTTGAAAGACAGAAATCCTAAAATCCTAGAAATAATTCCTCATTTTTGTTTTTCTTGTGACTCCAGTTCTACAGCTGTTGGGAAATACATTTTTAAATTACAGACATGTGCTGTCCGAACATCCTCTCCACTTTCTTTTAGAGCTATTTTATAGTTGAGAGGACCCAGCTGCTTCAGTATACGGGATGGCCCTTTCCATTTTGCTGCCAATTTTGCACTAAATTTGTGATTTTTCTACTTGACGGTGGAACTCTCAAATGAGGAATAGCTCAACTCATTGTGAAAAGTAATCCACAAAAACAAGCATTTAATTGTTTTGATTGGAACTTCTTCGCAAAGGGCCCATGATGTCGACTCCAAGCATCTGATTTGTGTGAATGGTGGTAGTTTGATGCAACATGCCTACTAGTTTCTGATTATCATGTTTCACGGTTTGGCATTTTATACAGTTTTTCGCATGACATTTAATATCAGACCATATTGTATATTTAAAAAATTCCTCCATGTCCACTTAGATCAGTGGAATGATAATGATGCAGCAGAGAGGAACAGAGACTATTGGGGACATACATTCTGTAGTGCAGCTGATTATTTGCCAGGTAAGTTTTCTGGTACAATTTGTCTTCAACAACTTCGTACTGGTCCAACAGAGTTGCACAGCCCTCTGCAACAGTTTGCAATATTTCAACAATTTCTGCATCTTTGTGCTGTTCTTCCCACAGGACATTATCTGATAATGACAGATCGGGATCTTTGTGACTAGAGTAAAGGTAACAACTGGAGGATTGAGAAGCTCTAAAGAGTGCATCTGGGGCTACATTGAGTTTATCTTTCTGTATTCAATGATGAAATCAAATTTCTGTAAACTTAGGACCCAACGGATGAGGTGGCTGCTGGTTTTGGTGGAACCCATGACCCACTGAAGAGCAGAATAGTCAGTGACAGCTGTGAAAACTTTATGTTCCAGGTAATGTTGACATTTTTCCAGGGCCCACACAACTGCCCGACATTCTTTTTCGGTAGCTGTATAGTTCACTTCTGCCCCAGTTAAAGTCCTGCTGGCAACTGCGATGACTTCTTTGCCAGCATTCTTACGCTGTGCCAAGATGGCCCCCAACCCAGGGTCACTGGCATTCGTGTAAACTATGAATGGGAGCTGATTGGGATGGCCAAGGATCAGTGGTGAAGTGAGACAAGTTCTTAGCTCATCAAATGCTTGTTGGCATTGAGTTGTCCACTGAAAATTCCATCCTTTCTTTTTCAGGGAGTTCGGTGGTACCACCCAGCCAGACTGAGGAACCTCTGTACCTTCTTCAAATTTTTCAGTACAGTGTAAGAGTGAATGGCCTCAGTCTTACATGGCTGACATTTACAATATGTCCTAGGAATGTGAGTTCTAGCAGAAAGAATTTGCTCTTTTTCATGTTTATAGTTAGACCAGCAGCTTCCAATCTGTAAAGGACCTTCTGAAGATCATGGAAATGTTGAGTGATTGAGGGCGAGTAAATTATAATGTCGTCAATGTAGACAAAACAAATCCTTTTCCGTAAATCCCCCAGGACCTTTTTTAGAAGTCTTTGGAAAGTAGCAGGAGCATTTTTGAGACAAAAGGGCATGACATTAAACAGACCACCAGATGTGATGAAATGAGTCTTAGCTTTACTGTCAGAGTCCATGGTGGCCTGCCAATAGCCAGTGGTAAGGTCAACACTTGAGATTATTGCTGCTTCAGAAAGGAACTCCAGGATTTCAGTGATGTTTGAGATAGGGTAGTCATCACTCTCTATTACAGAATTCACCTTCCTGTAATCTACACAGAATTGTAGCTTCCCATCCTTCTTGTGTACCAGGACCACCAGAGATGACCACCCAGAGTGGGATGGCTCAACAATTACTTGTCTCAGCCTTTCATCCAGCTGTTTTTACATTGCAAGTTGTTTAAGTGAGGATAATCTGTATGGTCTTCATTTAATGGGTACTTGACATGTGGTGTATATGTGGTGTTGCAGAACATCTGAACGTCCAGTCCTGAGAGTACACACTTGAGGATTGCTCTCCAGGATGTGGAGCAACTGCTGTTTACCATCCTGATGTAAAAAGATTCATCCATGGCATTTCTGATCAACACTTGTTCATTCATGCAGTCAGGTTGTTGCATTTGCAGTGGTAAGGATGGAGGAGAAATTGAAATTAACAAGGACAGATTTTGTTTAGTTTTTTTCTGCAGCAGGTTCTCCGGCTGTGGACTCACAGTTGGTAAAGTTGCATTACCTGGCTGGAACATATACTCCATTGTAAGTGTAAGCAACTGTGTAGGGGAGAGCTTGAGAAGACAAAATGGCAGCAGGTATTGTGAGCTCTTGGTCATGGAGTTGAATGGTGATATTCATCCAACCTAATGGAATCGTTGCTTCTCCATTTACCAGAAAGAGAGGTCCACAGGACCATGGATAAAGTTGATCTGGTGATGTAAGCTGTTTTTTTTTTTTAAGAGTTTCATGAATGAGTGTGTAACTTGAACCAGTATCGACAATTGCCTTCTCAGTCCAGGTATCAATACTGATAGGAATTACTAACTGTTGTAACTACGTACTGTCATAAATGGATCAGAGTTTGAGGAAGTTGAAGCTTTTTTGGTGATAGATGGAGACTTCTGCATTTGTGTGGCAGTCACAGAGTTGTGGGAAGACTGAACACCCCTTACCTGAGAGGAATAGGGATGCTTGTGGCTGGTAACTTGCAGACAAGATGACAGAGGTGATTGTGAAGGATTATACTGTTGACACTGAACTGGTATTTTTTCTTTCTCAGGTCGATTAGATGAGGATCTTTGCAACATGGCAGGATGAGGTGGATGTTTAATGCCCATGTGACATTTATACCAAAGCTGTTGTTTAGAATCTTTTTTCAGTAAATGTCCTAACTTGACTAATCCCTCCACAGTATTTACCTGACTGCACAGCTGGCTTGCCAGGTAACTCTTGATGTTCTTGAGTATTAATTTAACAATGTCACTTTCAGTCAGATTTGTCTTCCATCTCTTACAGAGTGCTCTGTAGGAGGATGCAAAATCTCTGATGGACTCTTTTTTTTCCCTTTGAAATCTGGTTCTCACTCTTTCGGCCAGTTCATCTTTATAATCCCCAGATAAGAATGCTGAAAGTAATGCAGCCTCAAACTTCCTTCATGCAGATATGCTGGAATGTCTGACCTCCCACCAGTCACGAGCTGTTCCATGCAGGACAGTACAAAAGGTAGTCAAGATGCCTGCATCGTTGCGTGGATAAAAAGCCAGAAAATCTTGACATTTTGTTAAGAATAAAAGAGGAGGGTCTGAATAATCAGATGACCAAATGTGGGGAAAGTTAACAATGTGGTCACACTTAACTACAGGGTTAGGAAGAGGAGTTGAAGATGGAGAATGTGATTGGGTAAACTCAATAAAGAAGACGTCATGCTGGTGCTTGAAACGTGGCTTTCAAGTTTGTCATAGTTACCTTAAATTCACCTTAAAAGGTTAAGTTCACAATCAAACAGTTCAAAGTAATATTTTAGGGATTCAAATTCAAAAAGTTTACATTCAGTTTCACTTTGAAAGTTCAAGTTCATGTCCCTGTTCGGGCGCCACTTTGTAATGGTGGCAACTGCCCAAACCACAGGTAATTAATGTTTTAATTGTTTTTCAGGCGCCAGATGGAATAAAACTGTCAATGATTCAAAATTCTGATAAAAACTAGAGAGAAACCCAGATAACTCTTAAACCACCGATTATATTCATTCATTGACTTAGTCCCTTTATTCATCAGGGGTCGTCACAACGGAATGAACCGCCAACTTATCCAGCATATGTTTTACACAGCGGTTGCCCTTCTAGCTGCAACCCAGTACTGGGAAACATCCATACACACTCATTCACACATATACTTTACGGCCAATTTAGTTAATTCAATTCACCTATACCGCATGTTTTTGTACTGTGGGGGAAACCGGAGCACCCGGAGGAAACCCACGCAATCACGGGGAGAACATGCAAACTCCACATGCCAACTGTCCCAGCCGGGACTTGAACCAGCAATCTTCTTGCTGTGAGGCAACAATGCTAACCACTGAGCCACCGTGTGTCATCATTTTGTATATTTTATTATTCAATTTCTTTTGAGACAAAGGTGAATAAACAATTCAGTAAAGTTACTTTAGCAATGTAAATTTTCCAATATACATTTTTAAATTACGTGAAACCAAAAAAAACATGGTACAACAATTTAAAACATTCAATTGGGCCAATAACATGAGTGGGCAGACTTGATGTTTTTTTTTCAATTGACTCAACATAATATTTCTCATTAAGCCAATGTTAACAGGCTGTTGCTACAATTTTCAAAAATCTGTTTGCTGAATATCATTTGGGCCAATTGAAAAAAATATATGTCACCAGTCACTAGATAATTTGGAGTTTGGGCAGTAAATATTGTTTACAGCATATGTTTTATGTGGCGGATGGCCTTCTAGCCGCAACAGAGTGCTGAGAAACACCCATAAACTCTCTCATTTACACACACATTCATTCACTACAGCCAATTTAGTTTTTACCCAATTTACCTATACCACATGTCTTTGGATTGTGGCGGAAACTAGAGCACTCAGAGAAAACCCAAAGGCACACAGGGAGAACATACAAACTTATTTTTATTTTATTATGATTCAGGAGGCCTCAGAGTGGCGCAGTGGGTAGCACGTTCGCCTCACAGCAAGAAGGTCGCTGGTTCGAGCCTCGGCTGGGTCAGTTGGCGTTTCTGTGTGGAGTTTGCATGTTCTCCCTGTGTTGGCGTGGGTTTCCTCCGGGTGCTCCGGTTTCTTGTGGACTTGTGGACTTCCCCCACAAGTCCAAAGACATGCAGTGTAGGTGAATTGGGTAAGCTAAAATTGTCCGTAGTGTATGAGTGTGAATGGGTGTGTATGGATGTTTCCCAGAGATGGGTTGCAGCTGGAAGGGCATCCGCTGTGTAAAACATATGCTGGATAAGTTGGCGGTTCATTCCGCTGTGGCGACCCCAGATTAATGAAGGGACTAAGCCGAAATGAAAATGAATGAATGAATGAATGAATGATTCAGGAGTTTTATTTGTATTTTTTTTAGTAATATAGATTCAAGCTGCACCATACTAACTTTAAATGCAAATTTTAGGTGCAATAAATGTGGTTTATTTATAAACTAATTTCGAGAGGATCACGTGCTTAGGATTGAACACGGCTGGCACCGCATCAGCTCTGTTTATTACACCAATCAGACAAATACTGACACACTACAAATAACCAGAGTTTTTCACTCCAATCATCTTCGTCTTGAAGCAACACACCACATTCAGCGTGCTACTACCCAGCAAGCTACTACCCAGTAAGCTTCAATCCAGCGAGCTACTACTCAGCAAGCTAAAACGAGCTACAATACAGCGAGCTACAATCCAGCGAGCTACATCTAACAAAGCTACATCCAGCAAACAAAAAAAATGAGCATGAACAACAACAACAACAACAACAACAACAACAATTACAAAAACCCAACTCCCACCGAAACTCTCGCAGCAGCCCATCGCGAGCCAGACCCGCAAAGCTCTCCACCAGAGGCCGAGGCTTCACCAAGAGCGCGTAGAATTACTCATTCCACATCAGCTCGACTACAACACCCCGGATCCCCCTCTCCTTCCATTTCTAGACAGAAAAACACTTCATCATATGCTTCAGCCACCTCTGTTGTACACCCGTCAAAAAGGATCAGTCAACGAACTCCGCAAACTTCTCGCAGATCTCGGCATCCACGCTCCCCGCATGCTGAACAAACTGAAACTCCTCAGACTCTACTCTAACGCCACACAGGACTCCCATCATTCACTCACTTCACCGGCTAGGAACACCAACAAAGAATCCAGCTCCCGCTACACTCCATACCCACAATCCTCACGCTCACAACCATCAAAAGGGAAACAGAAACAAAAAACACGCCACGCCCCCAGACAACCTCTAGACCACACCCACATGACTCCAGCGCTCCCCAAGCTAACTCGCCTAACACATTACACAGAGACTTCAACCAGGACATTTCCACTTCCCTCCAATCCCCCCCCCAAACCCATCCTTCTGTTTTCCAGTGGCCTTCAGCCCACCCCCCTCTAGCACCCTAACTCCTTCTAATCTTCCTACTACCTCAGCTGCTCAAAATTTTTCCAACTATCCTATCGCTCCAAATCTTTCTCAAAGTCAAATTTCCAACATTCTGCTTCCTGTCCCCACCCACCAGATCAGCCCCACCCAAATCAACTCCCACACTCTAACCATCCTTCATTTTTTCCCCTCTTCCTCACCACTCCCTGCACACACAAACACTGACCCCACCCATCATTTCACCATCCTCGCACCACTTTCCACTCCACGCCCCCCCTTCACCCTGTCCACAGCCACACCCCTCCCCACACCACATAACGCATTAGCTTTGGAACCTCCACAAGTCTCCAACACTGCAAGAAACCAGATCCTTTCAGGTGCCGACATTGATCTCATCCCCCTCCTAACACCCATTACACCTCCCACGGCAGAACGCCAGGTGGATTGCGGCGAATTCAAACTCACCCTCAAACATTCCTCAAGCACACAATCTCGCATTTTATCTTTAGCTGAATTCAGCATCGCCTTTTCTCGTTACACTGACATAATCTGCTCAGTTTTTCCCCATAGGAGACGCCAGTTAAATTATTACTTGGCCACAAAAACCCCTGCAGATATCTGCACATTTGCGATTACTGCGGCGGTGCTCACGCTAGAATCGTTTGCCCAGTATGGAAGTCAAATAATAAAAAATCTAAAAATTATTTGTCGTCTCCAGTTAACATTCCTCACCTGGCATACGTTCTCACCCTGATACTAACATTTCTGAATTTCTCATTTCAGGCCTAACCCATGGATTCCACCCTGGCGTTTCAGCACTTCCTTCCTACAACCTATTCTGCCCCAATCTACAATCAGCGACCACAGAACCAGAAATTGTTGATCAGTTGATTAAAAAAAAGAAATCGATAATAATTACATGATTGGTTCATTGTCCACTCCACCATTTAGCATTTCACGCATTAGCCCAATAGGAGTCGCTACTCGCAAATTCTTCGACAAAAAACACCTGATCATCGATCTCTCATCCCTGCATAACTCCGCCTTCCCCAGCATTAACAGCACTATCCAGCCAGACAAATTTTTCGCTCCAATATCACGACATAGACCAAGCCATCTTCCTCGTTAATATAGCTGGACGTAATGCTTGGCTCACAAAAATCGATATAACATCCGCATTCAAAATTATGCCTATTCACCCTGAATTCTGGCATCTTTTCGGCATCCAATGGCGGTCACAATTCTACTTCGCAGTCCGACTTACTTTCGGATGCAGAAGTAGCCCTAAAATTTCGACACGCTTTCAGAAGCCATATGCTGGATCCTATTTAACAACTACGGGATTCCGTACCTAATCCACCTTCTAGATGATTTTCTGATCATCTCCCCCCAATCTTCGCCACCCGCTAAATTCCTAGCGATCACCCAAAAGGTTTTCTCAGAATTCCTCTCGCAGAAGACAAAACCTCCAGGCCCAGCACTTCTATCGAATTTCTGGGCATAAAACTAGATTCTGATAGATTCTAAGCATCTCTCCCCAAAGAGAAAATCGATCGCATCATTTCTCTTTCTCTAATCTACAAGAAACAAGAAAGCACAAAACGTGAACTCCTCTCCATCCTCGGACACCTAAATTTCGCCATGCGTATCGTCCCCCAAGGTCGCCCGTTCATTACTCACCTCCTCCAGCTCTCCACATCCGTACATGACTTAGAAGACTCCGTTCTTCTTAACAACCCTAGTTGCAATGAACTCTTGAATGAACTCGCAATGAGCTTATGGATATCTTACCTTAAGCAATGGAATGGATGTTCATTTTTCTATAGCGACCTAATTTCATCCCCAATAGACATCAGTCTATTCACAGACGCCGCACCCTCTGTCGGCTTCGGGGGATTTTACCAAGGGCATTGGTTCGCTTCCACATGGCCCCCCCCAAATGCTCAATATTCCAAAAACCCAACACTCATCAGCTCTATTCGAATTATACCCCGTAGTTGCCGCTGCCATCCTGTGGGGGGATGAATGGTCCGCTTCTAGCATCCTAGTACACTGCGACAACAAAGCTACAGAGCAATGCATCAATAAAGGGCATTCCCACTCCCCGTCACTCATGCCACTACTAAGACGCCTCGTCTGGACATCAGCCAAAAAACTATTTGTAATGACTGCTAAACATGTACCAGGCTGTAAAAATGTAATTGCTGACTCTCTCTCTCGTTTCACGTTCCAGAAATTTCACCTATTGGCTCCAGAAGCAAACCCTCATCCAACACCTGTCCCTCCCTATTCAGAAATGATATTGCCTTCAACCACCCCCTACACCACCTCCGCCAAATTTCCATATTTCTCATCCTACAAGCAGTAGCCCCCAGAACTCTCCAGTCATCTCTCACAGCATGGAACACTTTCAAACACTTCCACAGTCTATACAAAACACCTTTCCCCGACTTTTCCCTCCTCACCATCACTTAATTCATTTCTCATCTACACGTTTCCAAAAATATCCAAGCTAGCTCCATCAGAAGCTATCTAAGCGGGATCCAATTTTTTTACAAACTAATTCATGGATCCCCTTCAGACGCCCTATTCAATTACCAAACCACATTTCTCATCAAAGGCATACAGAAAACCCATCCCTCCCCCCCCGATTCCAGACTACCAACAACACTCAACATTCTCTCCAAATGCATATATACCCTACGTAAAGGCTACCAGTCCATACACACAGCTCGCACCCTCGACGCTACGTTACCCTAGCCTTTTTCGGTTTCCTTACATGCTCTGAAATCACTATCACATCCAAATTTAAGCCCCACATCCACCCCACCATCTTCGACCTTCCCTCCCCCACACACCCCTTCCAAACCCTCCTAGCCTTTCTTCAGCTCAGGAAATTCCAAGATCCCAACCCCTCCTCCCCACTTTTTACTGACGACGCTAATCGTCCAGTTACACGTTTTTGATTTCAAAAACACCTTAAAATAATACTTAGCATATCAGGCTTCCCCCCTGAATCATTCTCCAGCCATTCCTTTAGAATCGGAGCCGCCACAACAGCAGCCCACAACGGGCTCCCCCAAAACGAAATTCAGACCCTTGGCCGCTGGTCATCAGACGCCTTCAAAACCTACATCCGACTCAGCCAGTACCACCTTAAGGAAGCCCAGATGTCTCTCACCAGACGACATCCATCATCCAGATCCCAAGGGCACGAGCACGACTCTGCCATTTCCTCTTCCTCCCCTTCCTTCTAGCATTAAGTTTCTTGCTACTTTCTCTCATTTCCAGCGTAGAGTTTCTCCGCTACCTTTTTTCCTTCCAGTATCGAGTTTTTCCTCGCTAATTTTCCCTCTCCAGTTTCCTCCACCTCTCGAGTTTCTCAGATACTTTCCCTTTATTCTAGCATCGAGTTCCTCCGTTAACTTTTCTTCCTTCCAGCGATGAGTTCCTCCGCTACCCTAACCCCCTTTTTCATTCTCCTTGAATTGCTAGCTTTAACTCCTCCCTCTTTTTTTCTGTCTTAGTGCGAGCTATACTCTGCTTCCTCCCCCTTTCACTCCCACCCACCACAGCTCATCTCCCACGGAGTGTCCAAGAGCTTTGACTCTCACGGAATCACACCAAGCCCCTTCCCCGGGCCACCCCCTCATCCATTACACTTCCAACAAGAGCCTCCACTGCTCCCTCCCTGAGTCCCGCCCAGCTCACCTCCCACAGGAGTCTCCACCACCCCCCTCCTTCTCCCAGACTCCTGTAGGAGTTCAACCTCCCACCGTCCAAAGACATTCACCATAAGTAAATTGACTTCTCAAAAAAATAACATCTTAAGATCAATCTCAAGCATATTCACAGCAGGGGAGTTCTCGAGACCTACCTGAGCTCAAACTCCCCTCTTGCTCTTCAAACGGGAGGGAGCCCTGGGCTCGAGTATATTCTGAGCTCAGGGCTCTTTCC
The DNA here is from genome assembly GCA_903798125.1 of Danio choprae. Taxonomy (NCBI): domain Eukaryota; kingdom Metazoa; phylum Chordata; class Actinopteri; order Cypriniformes; family Danionidae; genus Danio; species Danio choprae. Next base: position 5,368,860 of record CAIGQW010001850.1, on the reverse strand, counting down.
TGGAACAGCATGCCAAATACGCTTTATTATCAATCATCAGCTAAGTGTGAACTCTTGAAATGAGTAGTACCTGACCTTAAGTCATGACTCAGACATCATCAGCCATGATGAGTTAGCCCACGGTGGAATCAAGAAAAGAGCCATGGTAAAGATATGCTAAACCCCACCAGAGGGCTGACAGATGGATATAAAGCCAGTGGCAGTAGAGCACTGAGTGGAGATGATACAACGGAGAGCTTGGGTAACACCACAAAGCTGTTTACTCCTGGTCATGTTTTATTTTTTTGTGATTGGATAGTTATTTATTTAAATGTATACAAATACGATTGCACGTATTTGTATGAAAAAAATTATCGTTTAAGGATTGGGGGTAGCCAGAGTGACTGAGGAACAAGGTAGAGCCGGAAGGATGAGGGAGCCTAGTGGAGAAAGTGGGCAGATGGACCATTGTGTAGATGAGGAGATGGAGAGCAGGGCTTGAACCAGTGGGGAGGGAATAAGCTAGAATTCCCCATTTGCACATACTAATAGATCAAACTCCAGATGCAGATCTCCCTCAATGGTGGAGTGTCGATGTGGCTTCTGTTCATGCCCTCAATTTCCATGAGCAATCTCATTAATTACAGGTAATTATTATGACTCACACACCCGATCAGACATACATTGAAGCTCTGGACTGGTGACACCAGTGATATGCTTTAGGTCATTTATTTTTCCCACTTTTTTTCCAACTTGAATGTGTGAGGCTTCCAGTGTCATCTTTTTCCAATCACTTTAGCTGTGTACAACAGACTAATGCCTTTCAGCCAACCTTACAGTTTACTAACACTCTAATGAGAATTGGTTGGGATGAAGTTGCAATGTAACTTCTAGTCAACAAAACGTGTTAAAGGGACCATCACAATAAAGGGATACTCTATGATTCCATGGTCAGTGCAATTACTACTGAACTAAGGGAATTATTAAGATGCCCACATTGGGTCTCATTCACCAAACATGCATAAATTAAATTTTATGTTTGAAATGCATAAAGATGTTTTCATAAATAAATCATGATTCATCAAAACTTCCACTTATAAACCACACATATGCAATAATTATGTATAC
>CAIGQW010001850.1:5340303-5367653 GCA_903798125.1 Danio choprae | reverse complement strand
ATGGCAACACGTCTGGAGAACCTGGAGATCATCACCAAGGGCCAATCGGTCATGGCTGATACCATTAACCACCACTACCGAGCATTTATCACTGTATTTACATGTTCATTCACTTATATCTAAATAAATCCAGCCTCCAGGCTTCACGCACAGTTCTGCCTTATTGTGTGCTTCTTCGTTAACTTAGTGGTGGAGAGTGCATGCAAAGATCCCGTTGACCAGATTTACCATTCACGCTGATTTCTCACATCTGGTATCTGTTCACAGGCACACTCCTCCCCATGGAAATATGGAGGAGATCCTGAAATAACTCAAAAATACGCCAGCAGCAGATCTATGAACACCTTGCTGACTGCCAGGGGAGGTCTGAACCAGAAATCGCAGCACGCCATCTCACCACCCCTCAAAACACATCGCTACCTGACCCAAGAGCGCACACAAGTAAAATATTACCAAAAATGACTGCATTTGATAATATAGAAGCGTACTTATGGATGTTTGAGGTCCCAACGACCACCGAAGGCTGGGAGAAGCAGTCCTGGGCAAAAGCGCTGGAGCCACTTTTGACTGGCTTATTTTTCTCTACCAACATCTACAGTAGACAACTATGAAGAGGTAAAAAATTTATTTTAATTGTGCAACATTAGCTGTTGGATGGATCACTAACCAGGTAGCAGAGCAGGTGGTGATCGCTTGGTTCATGCGGGCTTTTCCCACATTCCATGTGGCCTGGCGGTCAGCATGAGAAAACCAAAGACATGTTAGAACTGGTGGATGCAGCCTACCAATGCGACATGAAAGCAGTTAGAGATGGCGTCATCGGTCAAGCGGTGGGACCAATACACAAACTGGAAGGGGTCCAGGAAGGTTGGTAGGGCAGACTTAATATGCTGCATGACTAGCCGTTTGAAGCACTTTATGATGATGGGAGTATGTGCAATTGGACGGTAGTCATTAAAGCAAGGGGTGGGATTACTTTTTTGAGACTGGAATGATGGTAGTGGCTTTAAAACAGGTGGGGAAGACAGCCTGGATTAGAGAAATGTTGAAAATGTCTGTAAAGACAACAGAGAGTTCCAATGCACAGTCTCTCTGTACACAACCTGGAATATTGTCAGGACCCAGAGCCTTGCGTACATTGATCTTTGTGAGGGATCTCCTCACAGTGTCTGGAGTCAGAGTCATCACCTGGTCACCAGAAGGAGATGGCATCTTCTGTGCAGTAGTGCTGTTTTTTGCCTCAAAGTGAGCGAATAATGTGTTTAGCTCATTCAGCAGGGAGATTGTGCGGTCATAGGTCTGTGGTTGGGGCTTGTAATCTGTATCCCTCTCCACAGACTCTGTGTGTCTTTGCTGTGGTTGAAGCAATGTGCTATTCCTCTGGAGTACTGTCTCTTAGCCTCTCTGATGCCACGAGAAAGGTTGGCCCTAGCTGTCTTTAGGCTCGCCTCATCTCCAGCTCTGAAGGCAATGCTCCAAACCTTCAGGAGGCTGTAGACCTCTCCTGTCAGCCATGGATTCTGATTGGCACGGACTGTGATGGTTTTGGTGACTGTTACATCTTCAGTACATTTGTTGATGTAGGCTGTAATAGTCTCTGTGTACTCCTGGAGGTCAGTGGTGTTGTTGTGAGTGGCAGCCTGCTTAAACATGTCCTAGTCTGTGGTGTTGAAGCAGTCTTGTAGAGCCTCTGAAGACCCTTCTGGTCACACTTGTATCTGCTTGCAAACCGTTTTTTGGTGACTTTATTGATTGGTCTGTAAGTAGGCATTAGAATGACACTTATGTGGTGTGAGGCACCAAGGTGGGGGAGGGGGAAAGCCTTGTAAGCTCTTCTCTGGGTGGTGTAAACAAGGTCCAGTCTGTTATTACCCCAAGTTGGAAAGTCTATGTCTTGATGAATATTTGGAAACACACTCTTTAGGTCTGCATGGTTGAAGTCCCAGCCAGAAAGAGAAAAGCATCTGAGTGGGCTGACTGCTGCTCACTGATGTGCAGGTACAGGTCATTCAGTGCCTCACTCCTATTGTTGCAATTGGAGCTTGGAGGGATGTAAACAGTGAAAATAGAATAGATAGAATGGCTGGAACTTAATAACCATAAACTCCACCAGTGGTGAGCAGTATTTGCAGACTGCAACAGTATTGCGGCACCAGGCCTCATTGGTACATAAACATAAACATAAAGCCTGCCACCATGGGTCTTACCTCCTGACTGCTCTGTCTGATCTGTAGCATGTTAGCAGATTGAGCTAAATGGCATGGTCCAGGACACTGACACTGAGCCAGGTTTCTGTGAACAAAAAAAAAAACAACAATCCTTTACAGTCCTTTGAGATGAACGAAGTAGTCGGATATAATCCAGTTTGTTGTCTAATGAGCGCATGTTGGCTAGAACGATGGAAGGGATAGTGGGTTTTAGTTCACTATTCTTTGACCTTAAGCTTGGTTATTTGCATATGCATTCTGAATGAATGCTGATGAAGAAATGTTTAAAGTTTCTTAAAATGTTAATATGTTGCACAAGTATTAACATAAAATGTAACCAATCATTCAGTGCAGCCAATTAGCTCTGCAGGGATATCAAACAAGGCCTATCTGTGATCTTGATTAACTGTGGTAGTGTTAAACATTAATTCCAAGAGTTTTAAAACATACAAGATTCATATACCAGCAAAAGACTTGTTGCAAACACTTCATTATACATAGAGAGGAATGCAGGATAATATGAATCATAGCTGATGCCTAAAAAGGCATAGTGACAAAGTATTAATGCATGTCTCTGTCCAAAAGAACAGCACATTCCTTGGATTACACACATTGCTTTTGTCGGATGGAAGAGGTTGTGCATTATTTGTTAAATATAACAAAATAATTATGTCTGATTGGTCACATTCAATACAACATTATAATGCATATTTTTATTTACTCTATAAGTAGTTAATCCAATTCACCTCCTAATTACTCTTCATCAGCAGAACCAAACGAATATGCAAAGTGACCGCAATAAATGGTAGTTAGTAGTGCTCAATATGTCAGCATTGAATCTGGCCACAGTTTTTCTCATCAAAATTTTCCCAAACCTATTGAACAACTTTGATTTTTTTTTACCTTTTTTGATCCACTTTAAATGTTGACTACTGTATATGTGTGAAGGAAAACAGTGGGACATGGCAAGTTATTGTATGATAGACTGTGTAACTTCTCATTGTCTCCATGAGGATATTGTACCTAACATGTGGATGTCAGGGAGTCACCATGAATATGCAGGAGACTTCCATAACTTTTGGGAGAGGTAGTGTAAAGACAGGGGTTGGACCCAAATGCAGTATTATAAAAAGAAAAGACAGACAGGGCTCGAAAACCAGCATACAGAGCAATAAAGACCAGAGATTGATAATAGAGATCCAAAAAGAGGGGTCTGAATGCAGACCGTGTGCAGATGCAAGCTGAGCTGCATACAATGCTTTTAATGCGCACACCTAACCCCACCCCTAACCCTACCCCACACAGTGACAGCACTAACTCCATCGAGTGCGTTGTCTGACATTGCATGTCTGAGATATGCACTCTCAGCTTGCAAATACAAGTCTGCATCCAGATACTATTGGATACAAAAGCGTAATTCATTTAACAAACAAAAAGTCAATGCAGGCTGCAAAGAAAAAAATTAAGAAAACGATGAAATAAAACACGAATTTATTAAACACTTACTATATACACGGGTACATGAAGAAACAGGACACTCTGTGAGGACATGGGGTGACACCAGCATGGGCAACACAGCAACACAATGACAATACAATACCAGACAAAGAATGAAAGAAACAGAGGGGTATAAATACATGGGACGTGATTAAACTGATTACATACAGGGGATGACACAGGTGATACAAATGAACATTGAAAACGGCGGGAAAACAGAACAAAGGAATCACATGACATCAACAAAAGCACATGGAACACAACAGAACCTGACAAAAACAGGACAAAAAACAATGGAAGCAGTTTGAATTGCAGCAACAGACTAACAAGACTTAGCAACAGAAAAAACATATTTAGCAAATTAAGTCTTGCTTCTCAATGGTAAAACTCAATTATGACCAAAAATTTGATCAATGTACCCGACTTAAGGAGCATTCTATTGGTTATGCTTTGGAATCGGAAATTGTGTGGTATGTAGCTTTCTAATTTTGCTCCATCTCTGGATTGTCTTAAAGTAAAAACATCTTAAAACATCTGTTTTTAATATTACTAATATAACTGTGAGAAGTCTTTATTGTTGCACTCCTAGTGCAAGCACAGGTATTATTTGTATGTTCACTGTAGCAGCTATGCATTGAAAATAATTCCATAGGGATACTTACCACAAGTTCAATTTAGTATTGACTATCATTTACCGTCTCTATGGCCATCTCACTGGGTTTTTCACATACAGGCAACATGAACATCTTTGCCTCAAGTGAAATGATTGAATGCCTTGAGATAATCAGAAGTCTGGCTTGTCTGAGAGACACTGAAGGCTAGCATCTGAAGCATCAGAGCATGCTTCATTGAAAATTGATATTTTCCAGTCTGTGAACGCTGTCAAAACCAGGTCATTGATTGAATAAACATGACCTGAACGTTGCTGCATTGAAGGAGAAAGCACTTGTCAATGAATTGAAGGGATGTTTAATCTCAGTTTAAATTGCATCTCTGTCCAGCTACATAGACACATTGATCAGGCACACCTTCATACACAGCTCACACACCTTGTTGATCCTTTGAGGGACAGAAAACAAATTCATCAATGACATTTCAGGTTTTGTTGAAGGAATAGAGTCATTTTTTGCTGAAAATGTTATGCCATTTTAAACCAGAATGACAGTAAAATTCCCAGTCCTTAATAATTAAAAACATAGCATAACACCATAAAACAAATTTTGTTGCCCATTGTTGCTTAGAAACAACAAATAGATGACACTGGGAAAAGATGCTCTTGTCCATTCTTTTCCATCTGCTCACAGGATACACATAGTTTTTCAAAGGTTGTTTTCATCTTTAATGTATAGGACAGTGACGAGTGGACACAGGAATATGCTGTGCTGATGCACTTAACCACTAGACTATTGGTGCCAACAGGAAGGCTTATTTCAGTTCAGGATTCATCTGTGGAGTAGGATGATTTTGCAGGAAAAATCGTTCCATCAGATTCAATACAAAAAATTCAAAAGATTTCAACTTCCTATATTTGTTACATGGATTTTTTGATATAGAATTTTGCAGTTGATTATTTCCAAAATGGGGGGTGCTTGTAGTCAGGGTAAATGAAAGCAGACATATGCAGTTGATCAAAGTTAAGCCTTTGACTGGCTCCTTCTGTCCAGGAACAGATTGATGTCGTCAATTTGTCTGTTCTGTTTGAGGAAGAACAATGTAATGTTAGGGCATTGCTCCATATGTATCAGTCTGTGTTCTTGACTCACTACGGTGTTTTAGGTTGCACGGTTTTGATTAATCATGTGATTCAAGTGCTGTATTGTGCCTGTTCAAGACCTATACAGAAAAATCTCTGCCATGCATCGAGCAGTCTTCAGACTTCTTGACAGGGGCTTGTAAGTTTCCACCTTCCAATGGTTTATAGAACAGCTGTTTGGGGACTAGCAGGATAGTTCTTTACTGCTTTATCTGGATTATACTGTAGTGTTTTTATTCTCAGTGTTACAAAATGTCAAACATTATTTATTTTTTTTTAAGTCATCTGGAGTGTGAATGTTTTAAGGCCAGATTTGCTAACTGTGCATTCTCCCATTGAGAAGTAAAAGACCTGGGACATGTAATTTTGGCACAGGAGATCCACTCATCCTGATAAGGGTATGGCTGTTTTCAGGTGGCAGTATCCTACCAGTTTGTCCGAATTGAAGAGTTTGCATCTTTTGCAGGAGATAATATCTTTTTGTGCAGGGGTTTACAAAGTTGGCAGCCCCTGGCACAAGGTGGTATCTGAGTTTGCTGTTGTTAAGCCCCAGGTGCGAGCAAGTCAACAGTTTTTCTGATGCATTGTCTGAACTGTCACCCAAGTTTTGTGGAGTTGAAGGTTGGGCTTAATATGACTCCAGTGTTCGTTGATTTTTCCAGTGTTCGTTGATTGCTAGTTATGGTGGGTTAGGAACAGTTATATCCCAAAATTCAGAAAGGTACAAACCATTGTGTACACCAACAGAAATCCTCATGAGCACAAAATGGCTAACTATAACTCCATAAAGTTGGAGTTTTTGGCACTCAAGTGGGCCATGTCTAAGACGTTTTTAGAATATCTCCTGGAACATAAGGGTATTGTATGTATTGACAATAGCCCTCTCAGATAATTAGCTATGGCCAAAGCTTGCTGCTACAGAACATGGTTTGGCTGCCCAGCTAGTGTTTTTTTTATTTTTTATTAGTTACTTATCAGAAAGATGTAACAAAAGATGTTACACCAGAGAGTCCTGGTTCCTTCCCCCTTTAACGTCTATGTACAGGGTGGAGAAAGAGTTTGCACTGCTGAGTTTGTGAGACTCAGACTGAAAGCACAAATGTCTGTGTGACACGGCTGAATGATTTACTGTCAACCAACAGCCCTCCACCAAATTTAATTCACATTCCTGATAAAATAGTAAACTTTCTGACACCAATCTGCAAGTTTTAAATGTTGGATGAGAGAGGGCGACAGAAAGTGATACAGGGACTGAAGGAGATGATTGAAGATTTTGATGCACTAAATCAGAGAATGTTCATCCCACACCTGTTTGAAGGCCCACTACTTTTCTTCATTAGTTTTCATATTGTGAGGACTATGAAGAATCCTGTGGATCCTGAGTACATGTGTGAGGCCAATGCAGGAACTTGTTAAAGTAATGCACTTACACTAGCATATTGCTCTATTCTTAACCATAACTGCAGGTAATAACAACAATACATTCAGTATTAATTGACACAAAACTGGAACTATTTTGAAAATTGGCTGCTCAGTGTGGGAGCTCATTGCAGGTGTGTTCAGGTTGGCACTGCTCAAACCATTAAGTAAAAGCAGTGCTTTCCACGTCCGATGTGTAAGAACAGCTGATGGTGGCCTAGCATCATCAGACGCCATTGTATCACGACCTCAGAACCACATTTAAATTTAATCATTTATTCCTCACAGCCTCATCTCTAGGCATTTCCCAATGGTAAGTGATTATTCATTTTCACAGCAAGTCAGACATCATGACGCAATGGCTAAAGATATTAATTCATGATGAATTGTTCAAACGAGTCGACTCTTTTTTTTCAGAAACAATAGTTTTAAACATGGTACACTTTCAGATTTAAAACTCAGTTGCCAAAATGTTAAATGAATTTTGGGTTTTGAATAAAAATAGTTGGGCTATAATTTGTGTAGGCCTACCTTTTTATTTATTTGTATTTGTTTCTGTGAAACATATTAGTTTGACAGCAACATGTTAAATGAATTTTAGGTTTTGAATAAAAATAAGTGTACCTTTTGTGAACCTTTTTATTTTTTCTCTCTGTGACACCTACTGTGTGTTGACAGCAAAATGTTAATTATGTTGGCAATTTTTGTACCGCCTATTTTTTTTTAATGCATATTTTTCTTTCTGTAGAGGAAATTTAAATCTGAGATTCCTGAAACAAGGCATTCTCCTTAGTTCTTTCTGTTTGGGCAGGAGCCACAACTGCCTGTTGACTTTTCAGGAAAAAAGGCGTCCAAGTAGTGTCAATGGTTGAGTTGTGGGGTACCAAACAATGTTGCAGGTGGCCTTTGAGGGTATGGCTGCAGATCACTGTTAGTGGCAACATGGGCAAGGGCTAGTTTGTTATTTGTGCAGGATGAAACCTATCCATCGCTTGTAGCTGAAGGCCAGAGTACAAAGAGATTGCCAGTATTGGAGGAACAATAACCAGAGTCCTCACCAGTAGATGATGTTGGTTTGTGTATTGTAGTACATGAAAAGCTACAGGGCCCAGTAGATTGGAATGGCAGAATCCTGTGTCATGAGGGTCTATTTCACAGGGGTTTGTGGGTGATATGAAGTCTGAAGCATACATGGACCTAGACCATCTTGAGGGGGCACATTAATACCATCATCACCCATGGGCAGTTATAGAAATAAAGAGTTGGGTGGGGTGGGGCTTCACCAAATTCTGTGATTGCACTGTTTAGGCGTGTTTTAATTTTCTGCTGTGTCTCTGCTTCATTGTTTAGCACATAATCTTTGACTTTATTTTTGTTATTTAAGCATCAGTGGCAGAGTGAACTAGTAACTTTGTGTCACGTTACCACTGTTAAATGTCTTTCTAACCTGCCTCTCAAGCCTGCTGTTCTGTGACTTTGCCATTTCAGTAATAAAAAAAGTTTTTAGGTAGCATTTTATAAGATTTAATTTGTTTATTTTAATTTAGTCCATTTGTATTTGCAATTGACTGCTTCAGATTGTATGTTTTATTTTATTTATTTATTGTACTGTATGATCATTGATATTTTTTATTTCTCATTTGTTTGTCAAGGTTTACAATCCAAAATATCAGATTTCTTAAATGTATAATTTTTTTTCATTTTTTTTTTATATATTCACGTTTCACAGTTCATGTTGAGTGTTTTTTTTTTCATGTGTTTCTTGTTTTATTCACTTTCCACTCTGTGTGAATATGTATGTGTGTGCACATGTTTTTAGGATCTTCACTTTAGCTAGCTTCCCCTGCTGTTGGTGATCTTTGGCCTATTTTCTTTTTTTGTTAATTAATTTTTGTCTTTGTGTAAATATGTGTGTGTAGTACATAGAGCTAATCTCAGGTAAATTTGGCAATTTAAACTTTGACATCTTATTATCACATTGTATGTTATTATTTATTGCAAAACATAAACAAAACCTTTGTGCACCGTTTGATTATCCTTGCTCTTTATCCTCGTCCTTTATTGCAGTGAATTTCTATTCTGGACCTGGTTACTCACTTCTCTGCACTTTTTGATTTCATCAGGTGGGTTAAATAAGAGTTATTATTATTATTTTCCCATTTTCTATGGGGCGGTGTATTTGGTTTAGTTTATTATAGTGCAATATTTGTTAGGTCATTGTGTTGTTATAATCTCCCACTGTGATGAAACAGCTCTATAATTCAGTAATGTAAGTGATGATAGCAAAATAAAGTAAACTGTGACAAATTATACCCAAAAAGTCTTTATACTGTAGACCGAAAACCAACCAAATTATTTTAGATTTTTACTGTATACACCATAGTATCTAGTGATACTGCATTTGTAGAAGGAGGAACTTTTAATGTCTGAAACTTTTTTCTAACATGCAGTAATATGTCATACAACCTAAAAAGGTCCGCATACTATGACTCCTTTAAGTAATTTCACTCTTTACTGGTAGTTTAGAGAAGCAGGAAGCATCATTCTAGGCAAAAATAGACCAGAATACATATTGTGCCGGTGATAAATTATATATGCCTATATGCTTTTGAAAAGCACAAGCTGAAACTGGTATAGAGCCCTCTCTAACATGATCAATTTAGTCTGGTACAGCAGGAAACAGAATGTCAGAGAAAAGAGGAATGTTAACGTTAGCTAGACCCTGTACCTCCGTGCTTGCCTCGCCTTACAGACTCTAGAATGATTAAATGGATGTAATGTATATTCCTTCTCATTTTGCCTCAGTGTGTTTTCAGCCTTGCGTTCCTATTCATCGCAGATGCTAGAATGATCCATCATGGGTTCAAGTGATGGATTGCTGTGCCCTTCATGAGCCGCCTTGGACACGCTCTTATTGTATCCTCTTACCACCACCAACTGACGGCCCAGGCAAAGTGGCGGATACACGGAGTAAATTAGAGCTTGATGGATATCAAAAGTTGCTACCCCAAAAGGCTGTGATATTCCATGCCACAGGAGCGCAGGAAAAACATGCTGGAAAGAACTAGGCATTCCATAAGGATATTGAGAATTTTGCTGAGCAAAAAAAAAAAAAAAAAAAAGATAATAACATAATAATAATACATATTAAGTAGATAAACTAATAGATTAGTAATAAATACTAACATTTCTATTGATTATTATTTATAAATTAACCAAAATATGACTCTAAAGAAGATCAAAATGTGGTAGTGTTAACAAATAACGTTAGTAATAATAACAAAATATTTAAGATTAAATCAAATGCCTTCCATGATATCTAATCCTAAACCTATCACAAAGCTTACAGTGTATGACATTTTAGCACTTGCATTACTCACTGACTTCTAATATTTAATTATTTCAGCCAGATACCTTGCTAATACCTTAACACTGCACATTAGAACAGAGGCTAGAACTGAGCCTGCTTCTAATACCCAAACTGCTAAGCTACAGCTAAAGCTGGAACATCAGTCTTATATCCTTAGAAATGACCTCATATTTGACATGATCTCTCCCAAATTTCCCAGTGCTACACGTGTTTAAGAAGAAAAAGGGAAAGGAATTGGGCATGCACTGCTGCAGACATATATTAATCAACACTGTTATTATTACCTCACAGTGACCTGCATAAATGATTAAACAGTGTGAATCTCTGTGACTTTGAGTCTATCTGACTTTCAAATTAAATCAGGATCAATATTTAATGGCTGGATGATGTGGGGATTAGGCCTGTTTCACACATGCTGCACATGGTGTGTGTGTGCAGTGAGACTAGCACTAGACTTACATTGTGCTTTTACACTGAGGTTTCTGCTGCGAGACTGTGCTGCTGCATTGTTCTGTTATATTTTATCATATTAGAATTTTCTTTAATACTTTTCTGCATATAAACATTACTGTCACAAAGTACTTACTAAAATGATTGTGGAAATAGAAGAGTGTTCCATGGGAAAAATTACTTTATCATCATTAAACATTATCATTATACATTAAGAGGAGGGAAACTAAATGAAAAAGTGTAAATCTACACTTACAATTTTAAATAATTTACTATTTGCATATTACTAAAATGTCAAATGCTCTGGATGTTTTATGCAATCAAAACAACTTGAAATGAATTAACAAATATTATATATAGTTACTTACTAACTCCCAGGGCCATTTATATTGAAGTTGATATTTAGCTGCACCATATTGGTTTTTGTAACATCTAGTTTTTTAATGAGGTGAGCTGTTAGCCCAACGCTCAACCCACCAATCTGGGGACCAGGGCATACACTACGGACCATTTAGCTTACCCAATATACCTTCAGCACATCTTTGAAACTGGAGTACCTGGAGGAAACCCACGTAAACACTAACTTAAATGACTGGGACCTCTACTTCTAACAAGAAGGATGCTCATCACACAGTCACAAAGTCAGTCACAATTTCACTGTTAAGCCAGTTGTCCACTTCTGACTAGATGGCAGATCAGCAGTCCCCTTACTGAGCCGTGTATCTCCAATGTTTTTTTCTTAATTTCTGTCTATTAGTTGAGTCTTGCTACTGTCACTTTTGGCCTGCTTAGGGTCAGCAGATCTGCAGATCAGCAGTCCTACAGTGAATCACATCATTCAACAATGACATTTACCGAGCTGAATTGTCAGTGAACTACCCGTAAAACCAGCATGCTATGGAAGTAAATGTGGCCTATAAATTGAACTTGAATTAAACTTGAACTAATGAAATTATTTTCCTGAGTTTTGATCATTGTCTGTTTTCTCTGTGAAGCTGCTCTGACAACTTGCATTGTATAAAGTGCTGGAGAGAAAAACATTACTTGACCTGTTCATTTATGTGCAACTCAAAATTAGGTGGTGCTCCTAAGCTTCTGTGTGAGAGGGTTAGAAAAATGACAGAGAAAATTATTATTTTTTCCTGATAAATAGGATGCAGTCAAGAAAATATTCTCATTCTTGAACTTTGATTATCCTGCCTTTAAAATAGGATATATTAAACAGCAGATAAAATCTTCATATGCAGATATACATCTTTATGTGTTAATTAAACAAAATTAACACCTTATGGTCCTTTTTACTCAAGGATAGTACAGCTATGTAGCTATGTAGAGAAGATGAGACAGTAACAACAAAGATTAAAGTGTAAGCCACTAGCCCTTTATTGTGAATGTGCATCACATAACATTGTGTAGCTTGCTTAAACTCTAGCTCAATATGGAGAAACTTCTCACTTGGATTGCTTGGTTCTAGGGCTCAAAATCCACTTCTGTGAAAACACTGCCAGCTTGGAAAAGGACCAGCAGCAGATAGGATTTTTAAGCTGTTCATCCCTGTTGGTATTTGACTGTCTGCCAACTTCTTGATCTCTCAATCAAGTGGCATACTCTAGTGGCCCTGGGAGAGATAATTCTCCACCAACCAAAACCTGATATTCTGAAAAAGATTTGTACTTTTTACTTTGATCTACAAACAAAGAGTTTGACATGTCCTGTCATATTACAACCCCAAATCCAAAAAATGTTGGAACAGTATGGAAAACGCAAGAAAAAAAAGAAATAGTGAATTCTAAATTAAATTTGACTTGTATTTCAAAGCAGACAATACAACAAACATTATTTAATTTATTCCCAAACTAATGTGTTCCTAATATAAGATACAAGTATCTGTATCCTCTTCCTTTGCAGCCAGGACTGTAATGTGTGCAGAATGTCGTTTTGCATTGTCTTGTTGAAATATGCATGGGCATCCCTGGAAAAGAAGGCAGCATATTGTGTTCCAAAATCTCTATGTACTTTTCAGCATTAATGGTGCCATCACAGAAGTGCAAGTTAACTTTGCCAAGGGCATTTGAGCATGACAGATCCTGGCTTTGAACTTGTTGCTGTTAACAGTCTGGATGATCCTTTTCTTCTTTGGTCCGGTGCACATGGCACATTTCTCCCAAAAAATACATGAAATACTGATTCATCTGACCACAGTACGTTTCCACTTTGTAATGGTCCATCCAAGATGCCTCTGAGCCCAAAGAAGTTGAGCACTTCTGGACACTCTTAACATAGTTCTTCCTTTTGGCACAGTACAGTTTTAACTAGCATTTGTGAATGTAACTACTTATTGTGGTACTTGACAAAGGTTTGACAAAGGTTTGCCTGAGTCCATGTGTTGATATTGCTTATAGATGAATGATGATTCTTGATGCAACACCACCTAAGGGATCAGAGATCACGGTTGTTCAGCTTAGGCTTGCACCCCTGTCCTTTACGCAGTGAAATTCCTCCAAATTCTTTGAATCTTTTAATTATGTTATGCACTGTTGAAGGTAAAATATCCAAACGGATTCCTATTTTTATTTGAGGAAAATTGTTTTTAAACATTTCAATAATTTTTCCACATATTTGTTGGCAAACTGGCGATCCTTAGCCCATATTTGCTCCTAAAGGACTAGACCTTTCTTGAACGCTGCTTTTGTACCAAATCATAATTACAATCACCTGTTGACATCACCTGTTTCAAATCACATCACACTTTTTTTGAAATGTCTTGTAAGAACCAAAATTGAAATATGTGTTCATTCATTCATTCATTCATTCATTCATTCATTCATTCATTCAGTCTCTATTTCAGAGGTCGCCACAGCAGAATGAACCAAACTATTCCAGCATATGTTTTACGCAGCCCTTACGGATGCCCTTCCAGCTACAACCTAGCACTGAGAAAAACCCATACACACACACACACACACACACACACACACACACACACACACACACACTACGGCCAATTTAGTTTATTCAATTTACTTATAGCGCATGTCTTTGGACTGTGGTGGAAACTGGAGCACCCAGAGGAAACCCACAGCAACACAGGGAGAACATGCCAACTGCACACAGAAATGCCATCTGGCCCAGTCGGGACACGAACCAGCGCCCTTTTTGCTGTGAGGCGACAGTGTTAGCCTCCATGCCGCCTTTTGATTATTAAAAAAAATCAATAAAAATCATGTGGAACACATTAAAGAAGAAGAAATTATGTTTGTTGTAATGTCTGCAATGAGTAATGTTCAAAGCATCAAACTCTAAAAACAAAAAGTGATATATACAGTCCACCAGTGTATATACAATCCAAAACAATAATGCACAAGCTTGCAAGAATGTCCTCTAAATGTCTAGAAAAGTCTAGACAAAGGAAACTCTACAATTCAGAAACGTTTGGAATCTGTCTGTGCATTTCAAGTGGGATATATCACCTTTCAAAGGGCACCTCAGAGTGAAAAAAAAAAAAAACATGGCTACCATATTGAAGTGTCTTTCCAAACTAAAGTGCTCAAAACCGGCCACTTCGAAGGGCCCTTTGGAAAAAAGAATTTGCAAAATACAACTGATAGACTTTTCAAACCATCATTCATTGAGCAGGAAAGTTGTTTCGTGTCACACACTGCACTCAATTCATAGGGCTCTAATCCAGGGGTCCTCAACCCTATTCTTGGAAATCTAACTTCCTGCTACAATTTAGCTGCAACCTTGATCAAACCCACCTGTCTTTAATTATCAAGTGCTCCTTCAGATCCTACTTAGTTTGTTTAGTTATGTTTGATATGAGTAGGAGCTACACTCTGCAGGAAGGTAGATCTACAGGAATAGGGTTGAGCACCCCTGCTCTAATCCCTTCAGAGTGACCCTCCAAAGGGAGTATAGGACATAGGAATGAGCCCTTCCAAATGAAACATGGTGTGTTAGTAGCTCTTTTGTGTTGGCCATGCTGCTCTTTGTATATTATTTCTTGCTTCTTGTCAGGTGACCAGTCTTCCCCCACAGTGTTCTTAAAGCCATACACACAATAAATGTTAAGAGGAATACAATTGACTGACAGAGTTGTAAAACGTCACTCATGTAACAAGTGTCACTTATATGCAAATCTTTCTTACACACAAATCAGTAGAGGGACCATTTCAAACAGCACAAGACAGCACAAAATTATTTTATGCAATGACATACCTTTTAAATCCTACGATAATTTCTTCTATGAAGAAACATTTTATTGAATCGCAAGCTGATTAGATGCTGCAAAATGTCTTCTGCTGTTGTCCTTGTCCCCAAACCTGATTGTTCATTTAGGGTTTCCATAGGAAGCAGAAAGTTCACATCATCCTTGCATCCTTAGAAGGTGGCACCTTGTTAAGCTTATTGGATCTGCTGCCTGGGTACCAGCAGATAGAGCTGGAAGAATTGAGAGAAGACCACCAACACAAACAGGTCTTCACCAACAAGGGGCTATTTCAGCTCATGCGTATACTCTATGAAATGCTATTGCCACCTTCCAACTTTACATGTATTAAAAACTAACAAGCTATCTTCCACAAATCAATTAATAAGAAAAAGTCAATTGTACATAAAAATATTAATTGTAAGTCTACAGCACCAGAACTAGCTTATTGTAAAGTGTTACCCTGTGTTTCATATCTTCAAAAACTATGTACTTGTGCTTCTGGATATTAATGGAGCAAAATGTAAACAGGCTTCAACAGTTACTGCCATACTAATTACTTTACCAGTGGGAAATAACAACAAACACTCATCCTATACAGGTCCTGGAGAATTTGATCTACAGAATAAGCTCCATTGTTACATAAGCCATAACCCTTTTCAGACCCTAAGTTACCAACTGTCATCCACAATGAAGCATGCAAAGAAAGAAGCTGAGACATTGGGATCATCAGTTTGAAAACACATATAGAGATGGATATGATCTGGACACAGTGTTAGCAGAAAGCATGTTCATATACAGTAAAGCCCAGACAGGCCGTGTAAATAGAGCAAATAACTAAGCATTGAACCTTAGAGCACCCAAATAATTAATAAACTGATGTGACTCAGCAAAGTCAAAAAAGGAAGACAAGAGGATCTGGTGATTTGGAGTGTCAATATAGCAGACATGTCTGGTAAGCACAAACAAGCATCATTTGCTTTCACTGCCATCAAGAGAAGATAATTGTTTAATTGGGATAAGGTATGCAGAGACCACATAAAGTGAGAATGATAGTGGTTGGAGAGATGTGATGGAGTAAAAACAATGGCTTTCAGTAGCATAGTTACAGTAAGAATATTTGTGTGTGTGTGTGTGTGTGTGTGTGTGTACTTTGTGTGGGAGTTATGTGCTTTTCTGTTAAGTCAAATGTTAACTAGGAAGTCAACCTTTTGAAATTTGTGTAGGTCAGCAGTTTTCAATTCAGGTCCAGTGGACTCACCATTTCATATGACTTATATGTTTCTCTTATCCGATACACTTCATTTAATAGGAGCTGTTTACACTTAGTCACCACCAATGACTGTTTGGGATGTTTGTTTCATTTTACTTTATTATTTTTCCATTTCATTCTATTTTTGGCTGCTCATTAGGTGATAAAATCACCATTAAGCAATACAATTAGAATGTTCAATTAATATCAAATAACAATTTTCACAACAAAGATGCATGATGCACCTGTGTTGCCTCTGTAAATGGAGAGAGAAAATAAACAGCATTTCTTTAAAAACACAATGCTTTGATTTTGGGAGGGTGGGTTTTACACAAATCAATGTAAACGCTTTAAAGTTTTGTATCTGTATTTCTAAAATGGATTTAGCCTTAAATGGCAGTAATTGTGGAGCCCAACTTGTGCGATTGTAAAGACATTTTACTGGAACACCTAGTTAGAATATCCAATGGAGACACATTCATTCAAAGATAAACACATTTCTTATTGGTCTCTAATGACATGAACAAATCAACCCTTTAATTATTTATTTAGGAAAACTGGAATTAAAAAGTGGAATTGATGCCCAGTTACTGTTTTTTCTTAATTGGACTACACTTATTTGCCAACCACTACACTTATTTGCCAACCAGAAGGTACTGTCGTTGAATCCCAAGCAACATCCCGAAGACATGTTAGCCAACACAGCCCAAGCCCATCCAGGGGATTCAGTCCTCAAATCCAACCTTTTCTTGCAAAAATTGTGCCCTCCATGATTAACACAATGGTTTTGTCAGTGTTCATCCGTGTCATCCTTTGTTTTCGCCATGTAATTCCTTTGTCCTGTCACCCGCCACCATCAGTGTCCATTTGTTTCACATGTGTTCATCCCATGTGTCTCATTAGTTTAATCATCCCCTTATCTATCTATACCCATTCGTCTGTGTTCTTCGTTGTCCGGTATTTTGGTTGCTTTGGTTGTCTCGTCCTGTCGTCCTTGTCCCGTCTGCCTGTATCCAGTGATTGTTACCAGTAAGTGTTTGTATTAATAAATCCGTTTTTGTTATTATATCCCGTGTTCGTCTCATCATGTCTCCCGTCAACGGAGCGTTACAGGTTTAGGTGCCTCTGTGACCATGAGCTTCATTTAATTCGCTCCTGCAAGATTATGAGGAGGTTCCAAATGAGATGCCAGACAAAGGAATGCCAGACAAAAAAAAATCCATAACATTATTAAGAACGATCATTCAGTAAGAGACAGTACTAAGCATGAACTGAGACCCTCTCCTAAAGCCTGTGGTGAGCAAGTACCTTCTATGCAAATTAATGACACTGTGGAATAGAGTGCAAAGAAGGCTCTAGGTTAGAAGTGGGTGGCAGGATTTTGTTTCCAGATTAACCTCTGCTTTGTCTTAGCCCAGGTATACCCTGCAATTTGGGACATTTGGACTGATTTGGTGTGACTCATTAATTAATTGAATTAGTCTGATTTTCAGCTTTGTTGTGCATAATTTGTCATGCTGTTTTTATGCAGTGTAAAGGCGGAATGGAAAGACAATTAACCTCCCCCAATTGTCAATCGGATGGTCAGATGATATTCTGACATGTCAGATATTTGGGTCGGCCCTCTTGAAGGAATCACACAGTTGAATCAGAGCTATGAACCAATTGAGTTGAAATCTGTTTGTACCCTTACTGCATGTGTTAAAGAAGATGTGCTGTCCTGATGTGGAAGTGCTTTTCATTAACTGTAAGCCATTCTACTCGCCGCGGGAGTTTTCCTCGTGCATTCTCATCGGTGTTTATATTCCACCACAAGCACACGTGAGTACTGCACTGCAACAGCTGGCTGATCTGATCACAGACACAGAACAACAACACCCGGACTCTGTTTTTTTCATTCTCGGTGACTTTAATCAGGCTAAACTCACACATGAGCTGCCTAAATTCAAACAGCACATCACATGCCCTACCAGAGACAATAATATTTTGGACCATTGTTACACAACAATAAAGGATGCATATCGCTCGGTCGCCAGAGCAGCTCTAGGACTCTCCGACCACTGCCTGGTTCATCTTCTACCAACTTACAGGCAAAAACTTAAAACTGCTAAGCCAGTATTAAGGACTGTTAAGAGATGGACCAACGACACAGAACAGGACCTACAAGCTTGTTTTGAATGCACTGACTGGAGTGTTTTTGAAGCTGCTGCTCACAGACGAGCTCACAGAGACTGTAACATCATACATCAGTTTCTGTGAGGAGTTATGCATCCCTACCAGGACTTATTTATCATTTAACAATGATAAACCATGGTTCACACCAAAACTTAGACAGCTTCGTCAGGCCAAAGAGGATGCCTACAGGAGTGGGGACAGGGTCCTGTACAATCAGGCCAGGAACACACTGACAAAGGAGATTGGTGTGGCTAAGAAGAGCTATGCCAAAAAGCTGGAAAACCAGTTTTCTGCCAACGACCCTGCAACAGTGTGGAAAGGCCTGAAGGACATAACTAACTACAAGACACCATCCCCCAGCATTGACGGCAATAAAGATCTTGCAAACGAGCTGAATATGTTCTATTGTAGATTTGAGACAGCCGACCAGACACCTCACACCCGCCATGACCATCTCTCTACATAGCCATCAACACCTCCAGCCATCCCCCTCTCCCCCCCTGCACTTCAGATCAGTGAGGATAATGTGCGTCAGATCTTCAGGAAACAGAAGAGAAGGAAAGCACCAGGCCCAGACGGTGTTTCACCAGCCTGTCTGAGAACCTGCGCTGACCAGCTGGCCTCCATTTTCTCACAGATCTTCAACAGATCACTGGAACAGTGCACTGTTCCAGCCTGCTTTAAGCGTTCCACGATCATCCCAATCCCGAAGAAACAAAAGATCTCAGGACTCAATGACTACAGACCTGTGGCCTTAACATCTGTGGCCATGAAGTCATTTGAAAGACTGGTGCTAGCATATCTGAAGGACATCACTGGACCTCTGCTGGACCCTCTGCAGTTTGCCTATAGATCAAACCGGTCTGTGGATGATGCAGTCAACATGGGACTGCATTATACCCTGCAACATCTAGACAAACCAGGGAACTACGCAAGGATTCTGTTCGTGGACTTCAGCTCTGCCTTCAACACCATTGTCCCATCACTGCTCGAGTATAAACTGACCCAGCTCTCTGTTCCTAGCTCTGTCTGTCAATGGATCACCAGCTTTCTGACAGATAGACAACAGCTAGTCAGAATGGGCAAAATTACATCCGACAGCCGCACCATCAGCACTGGCGCCCCCCAGGGATGTGTCCTCTCCCCACTACTCTTTTCTTTATACACCAACGACTGCACTGCAAAAGACCCCTCCATTAAGCTCCTGAAGTTTGCAGATGACACTACTGTTATCGGCCTCATCCGGAACGGCGACGAGTCTGCATACCGACAGGAGGTGGAGCGGCTGGCTTTATGGTGCAGATGCAATAACCTGGAGCTGAACACGCTCAAAACGGTGGAGATCATAGTGGACTTTAGAAGAACCCACCCGGCACTCCCCCCACTCACCATCATGGACAGCACTGTGGCTGCAGTAGAGTCATTCAGGTTCCTGGGCACCATCATCTCTCAGGATCTGAAGTGGGACATTCACATAGACTCTATTGTGAAGAAAGCCCAGCAGAGACTGTACTTCCTCCGTCAGCTGAGGAAGTTCAACCTGCCCCAGGAGCTGCTCGTACAGTTCTACTCAGCGGTCATCCAATCCACCCTCTGTACTTCAATCACCGTCTGGTTTGGCTCGGCTGCCAAAACCGACCTCCGCAGACTACAGAGAATAGTCCGGACAGCTGAACGAATCACTGGCACTACCCTTCCTACACTTCAAGAACTGTACTCTTCCAGAGTGAGTAAAAGGGCTTACAAAATCACTCTGGACCCCTCACACCCAGCGCACTTCCTGTTTGAACTGTTACCGTCTGGTCGGCGCTACAGAGCACCAAGCACAAAAACAGCCAGACACAGGAAAAGTTTCTTTCCTCAGGCCATCTACCTCATGAACAGTTAAATATTCTACTACAGTGCAATAAACATGTGCAATACTTTCTCATATGCACTCGTACACAGCACCTTATAACAATTTACAGTGCAATACTTTCTCATACGCACTCGTACACAGCACCTTATAACAATTTACAGTGCAATACTTTCCCATACGCACTCGTTCACAGCACCTTATAACAATTTACAGTGCAATACTTTTTCTACGCAGTCGTACACAGCACCTTATAATTTGTCTGTACATACAATTCACCTTCCAGAGCTTTTTGACTGATTGCATCTCTGTTTAATGTTTGTTGTGTTTTTCATATTTATTTCATGTTGTCACTGTTCACTTTATGTACACTGGAAGCTTCTGTAGCCAAAACAAATTCCTTGTGTGTGTAAGCACACTTGGCAATAAAACCCATTCTGATTCTGATTCTGATGTGTGGAAGAACAGAAACAGACACACATGTATTTCTGGATTAACAAGGGTGCAATTATGCAATATTAAATAATATATTTTAGAATTTATATCACACCAATAAACCATTAAAAGTGCATCATATTCTGTTATACATTTGCAACATACAGATCTGATTAAACGATGTTGTGGTTTTTATGTCTTCCTTTCCACCCAAGCTTCAAATTCCTTCCCTTTAGGTGGCACAAATGCACCATATGCTAGTTTTCCAACCACAATTACCTGAAAAAGAAGAAGAAGGGCGACTGATATGTTGATTTCACACTGTGTTCCATTTTTAAGGGCTTGTCCCTATGCCCTATGCTGCAATGACAGCTTTGAAGGGATAAAGGCTTAGGGATGAGCCTTTCTAAATGGAATGCAGTGTGCAACAGTAATCAAATTCCCTGTGCAAAGTATCTTGGGGGCCCAAAGTGTCCATTACTGGTACCTTTCAAAATCCTTCATCCTGAAGAGCCCATTGAAGTGACCAGTTTTGAGCATCTCGGTTTGGAATGACAATTCAATATGGCGAACTTGAATGTTCTCACTTCGAATTGCACCTTCGAAGGCCAATATATACCATTTTGAATGCACATATAGCGTGAACAGAACAGTCCAGTCATGCCTGCCAATCAGACTATATCACGCATACCTGGGTATTTTACAGCCCCCGGGCTACATCCAGCTCACTAGACATGTTTGATTTTGTTCATTTAAATTCAACTGAAAATTATGCTGCGCTGTCACACCCCCTGCACGTTCTATCAGCCCGGATCACCATTCACACTCTCCAGCCACTACACAACGCACTCAGTCACCCGATTACTGATTACACACACCTGTGCACTCATCACACTCACCTGCTCCAGTCATCACCACCACACTATATAGACTCACCCACTCCGTTCACTCATTGTCTGGTATCATCTTCACATGATCACTACTCTCTCCGTCTGCTCATCCCGATCTTCATCCAAGGCTACTTGCTACTCCTTGTGCCTGGAGACTAACCCCTGTCATCGGCTTGCTCCACTAAGGGAAGTGATTCTCAGTAACTCACTTGACTCTGCATTGAACTGCTTGCTAGCACCACGGTGCGAAGACTATTGTGTTTTAATAAACACTGTGTGAACGATACTCTCGTCTCTGCCTTCTGTGATCCGTGACATGCGCAATATGCAGGTCTGAAATAGCAACGTAAGGAGTCGGTCACATAGGCTATTGCATCTTTTGCGTGCTCCAGTTTGTTATTTTAAATGGAGATAGGCAGGTTGGGTCCACAGAATATACACAGTAATAACAGTAGATAATTAGACAAATGATTTAACAAATTCAGATACAGATACTCTGCAATATTTTGGGTTTTTGTATGGGTCAGGCCCTCTAAAACTGCCCCAGTATCTAATGTGGCCCCTTGGGAAAATGAATTGAATACCGTGTGCACATGAATTATGAGCTTTGGCATTACAGTGCATGTAATTGTCCTGTACAGTGTGACTTGGTACCTTGCTGAAATTGCATAGAAATTTGCCTGGTGGGCTTAGAACAGAAGTATTAAAAGCTGTTCTCTCCTGGACATATTTTGTATGACACACTTATTCCAGGTCTTGCAGTTTCTAATCATGAGTTGAATAAGCCATTGTCAGTAAGACAGAAATGATAAGAGAGAGAAAATGTGCAGTGCTTGGTCGTCATCTAGTAAAGGTTTTAAAGTATTAGAAGAGGTTGAGTGGTCAGTTTTGGTTAGTATATGTGTACTTACTATCAAAGTAACTTTAAAATTTAATTTTGTGATCTGTTGAAATAACATTTTGGCTGGTTAATTTTAACTGACAGTTCTTATTCTTTAAAATCAAGAGACCATTTTTGTTAACCTTGGAGTTTTCTTTTGTTGTTGTTGCTAACCCTGAAAGTAACCTTTCTGTACTCTGAAATGTTCAACACAGTTAAAAGGGAGTTTTTTTTTTTTTTTTTTTTTTTTTTTTTTTTGTTTTTTTTTCTGCTGCTTCATTTACATTTGGTTGGGAAAAGACTCTTACTTATGTTTCACATCACAATGTTAAAATAACTAGTTTTAAAAATATATATTTTCAGACAATCTGCAAAGACTGGCTTACAGCAATCAGAAGTTGAAAAGGGGTGTCAAACCTATTACACACACACACACACACACACACACACACACACACACACACAAATGTATATTTTGCTATACTTTTGCTGCATTTAAATGAAACAGTTTTCTAAACAGTTATATTCATTAAAATAAGAGTTTAGTCAGCTAACATTCTTTAGGAATAGAAAAATAATTCATTCATTCATTTTCTTTTCGGCTTAGTCTCTTTATTAATCTGGGGTTGCTACAGCGGAATGAACTGCCAACTTATCCAGCATATGTTTTACACAGCGGATGCCCTTCCAGCTGCAACCCATCAATGGGAAACACCCATACACTCATTCACACACATACAATATGGACAATTTAGCTTACTCAATTCACCTATACCACATGTTTTTTTTTTTTGGACATGTGGGGGAAACCGGAGCACCCGGAGGAAACCCACACAAACACGGGGAGAACATGCAAACTTCACACAGAAATGCCAACTGGCCCAGCCGGGGCTCGAACCATGAAGTTTCTTGCTGTGAGGCAATTGTGCTAACCACTGCGCCACCGTTCTGCCATAAAAATAATACATTTAAATTTAAATAATATAATGTATATACACAAATATATTATTGTAAAGTGTTCTATAGAAAATACTAATTTAAAACAGCGATCTCTGGTATGTGATACTGACACATTTTATCTTGATCTTTTTACAACATTAATTAAATGTTATGTTTTTGTTATATTTTGTGTTTTGATCTATTATTTTGAACAACTAATATATTGCAGCAAGTTTCTGTTTTGTTTCATTTTGATTCATTAAAAACAATTTTTGATTTGATTAATTCCTAACAGGTGACACAGTGGCTCAGTGGTTAGCACTGTCGCCTCACAGCAAGATGGTCTCCTGTTTGAGTCCCGGCTGGGTCAGTTGGTATTTCTGTGTGGAGTTTGGTTGTTTTCCCTTTGTTCGTCTGGGTTTCCTCTTGGTGCTCTGGTTTCCCCCGCAGGTGAATTGAATAAGCTAAATTGGCCATAGTGTATGTGTGAATGAGTGTGTATGGATGTTTCCCAGTACTAGGTTGCACCTGGAATGGCATCCACTGTGTAAAACATACGCCAGATAAGTTGGTGGTTCATTCCGCTGTGGCGACCCCTGATAAATAAAGGGACTAAGCCGAAGGACAATGAATGAATGAATGAATGATTCCTAACAGCTTATTTATTTGCAAACTGCAATTGATCCAGAATGTGGCAGAACCACTGGTATTTAATGAGCCAAAAAAGAACACGTCACACCTCTTTTCATCAATTTTGCTTGCATCAAATTCAAGGCACTGATGCTTGACAAAAAACAAAACCAAAAAAAAAAAACACTGGCAATGGGCACATTAATACACAGTCTTACATGGGCTGCAGCTCAGGGAGGAGCCTACTGACAGCACAAAATTATAATAATAAAATAAATAAAACAAACATTATTTAAAGATTAAAATATACATATATTTTAAGGTTTGCTGATAGCTGATCCAATATCCCTTAATCACTTTGAAGCAACAGCAAAACAAATGTCTGTGTAGGCTATAACCTACTGGTGATTGACTGAATCAAAGTGGAGCTGAGCCGCAGATTCAGCTCATGCAACACTGTAAACAACACTTTGGCTTTTTCAATTAACACTTCTTGACTCCAGAAGAGCTGTTCATCTGCAACCAAATTGCGAAATAAATTCAGAGATCTGAAAATGTACTTAGTACTAAGTAATATGTAACTTTGTGTAACCCACATTTTAAAGCACTCATCATAAAAATGAAACCAACACTGCAGTAAGTGTGCGCATCCAAGATAATAATGCTGCTGTTTTCCATTGATATTTTGCAATTCACAAAACTGGCCTTAGCTGCAATCTGTAATGAGCAGGAGCATATTGTCATTTGAATTTAATGTCTCTTGAGAGTGACATTCTTTTGAAACTGCAATTTATGGGGATTATTAAGGATTTCTCAGTGCAAAACATGGAGGAAAAGCTTTTGAACCCACTTGAAATAATCATAACAATCAAATATATCATTATCATTACATTAATCGTAAATATGTATTTGTGTGTTTTTGAATCCCAGCCTACTAAGGGAAAGTTCATTATACTGTATAGTAGTGAGGGGCTTACTGTAAATCTTTAGTTAAGGAGTCTCTGACTACATATATGCATCTCTGCCACTGACTCTGTGCCCCATTATTTAAATTCACTCAGCTGGGTCAGTTGACATTTCTGTGTAGAGTTTGCATGTTCTCCCCGTGTTGGCTTGGGTTTCCTCCGGGTGCTCCGGTTTCCCCCACAATTCCAAAGACATGCAGTATAGGTGAATTGGGTAAGCTAAAACTGTCTGTAGTGAATGTGTGTGAATGAGTGTGTATGGATGTTTCCCAGTAATGGGCATCCGATGCGTAAAACATATGCTGGATAAGTTGGCGGTTCATTCCGCTGTGGCGATTAATAAAGGGACTAAGCCGAAAATAAAATAAATGAATGAATGACTTCAAAACTTCAAGATACATTCATTCATTCATAAATTTTCCTTGGGCTTAGTCCCTTATTTATCAGGGGTCACCACAGCGGAATGAACCGCCCACTATTCCGGCATATGTTTTACACAGCGGATGCCCTTCCAGCTGCAATCCAGTACTGAGAAACACCCATACACTCTCACATTCACACACACACTCATACACTATGACCCATTTTGTTTACCTAATTTAAGTGAATTGGGTAAACAAAATGTGTCATAGTGTGTGTGTGTGTGTGTGTGTGTGTGTGTGTGTGTGTGTGTGTGTGAATGTCCACGTCTTTGGACTGTGGGGGAAACCGGTGCACCCGGAGGAAACCCACACATAGATGCCAACTGGCCCATCCGGGACTCGAACCAGAGACCTTCTTAACTTTTAACTTTTAAAGGACAGGACATTTCAAGCTCATTTATGACATTTTTAGTAGCCTAGTTAAAATCTGCTTTAAAACAAACAACACAAACATTCACTCTTAGAACTCCTATAGTGTTTTAGGTGCAAATAATTTAGTTTGAGATTAAAGGATTAAAGTTCTACTCTGTAGTCCTTCAACCAGAGAACAAAAGCACATTTCAAACAGATTTTCCCTGAAAGACACAGGACACCCTTGTGGCAATGTCAAAACTTTCTGTGATTTCAGAGTGGGACTTCTCAATCTAATTCCAAATCCAGCTGCTTCAACATTCATCTGAAACCCTCCTGCTTTTTCATAGAAAGCATCTCCATGAAGGAGACAGGTCTTACCTGCGATCATTCCCTGTGTGACCTCTGCTTTCAGTGCATGATGGATTATCCCCAGTGCTTGGACATTCATTTTTCTGCCCAGGAAGTGAGCCCCCAGTCTAGGGTGGGTGGCACTAGCTATGGGAAACCTTGTTGGAACAACAATAGCAATGATAACAACCATGACAACAATATGGATCATCTTCTCAGTTGGCCCTCATGGGAAAAGCCTGCTTTTGTGGGGGTAGGTTATGTGAGGGTTTGTATATATTTCACACACACACACGCACGCACGCACGCACGCACGCACGCACACCAGGTTTTCTACTCTGGTTCTTTGCTCATTTTAATTAAACAAAAACAGCATACAAAACTCTTTTTATGGTCTTTTTTGATAATATAACTGAAAATAAGTCTTTAAAAAAAGAAAAGAAAATGGCGACCTAAAGCTCTGTGTGACATCTATCTATCCAACAGGGGATCTTCATAGACTGCAGAGACACTGAGTGTGAAACAGACTTTTAACTCACAATCTGATTTTATTTACATACTAAACTCGAATACCTTGAATATTTTAGAATTTAATTAGAATTTTAAATATATATATATTATATATATATGTGTGTGTGTGCGTGTGTGTGTGTGTGTGTGTGTGTGTGTATGTTGACAATATGCAATGCTGCATTTTTACAAAAACACTTAAATGAGCACACAGACATTTGATCTATTTTTTGTGAATATTTACAATTTACAAATTTTATAAAAACACATGCCAAGTGGAGACCTGAAGCTCTGAGTTACATCTACCAATTCAACAGGGGACCTACATTGATTGCTGGAACACTGACTTGTTAATCATAATCTGACTTTATTTAATGTTAAACTTTATGCTTAGGACAAACTTAGGACAAACTTTGGCATGTCCACACCTATACATTTTTGTTTACAAACACATATATTGGTTTCGGCCTTCTGTCCACACTGAGATAGCATTTTTAGGAAATGAAAAATGAATATTTATAATTTATTTAGAATAAATATGAAAATTATGTTTTCGTGTTGCAGTGGCTTTCGTAATAAAGCTGTCAAAATAGACATCATTCAAAACATCTACTTTAGAATAATGTCAGTTTGTACTTTACATGCTCCATATTGCCTTTCTTCAAAGGACAGGAAATGTTTATTGGGAGGTGTTGTTCAGTGGTGGAAGCAGACCACAGTTTTGCTGCAATGTTTCAAAGAGACTGAGGGTAAATAAACGGCATATACATATACATATATATATATATAATG
>CAIGQW010001850.1:5322015-5335303 GCA_903798125.1 Danio choprae | reverse complement strand
TATATATATATATGCATATATATATATATATATATATGCATGAAGCTAAATAAGTCAATGTGTAGGGAGGCTCATGGCTTAAATGTTTGGGCTTAAAACATGAAGGATAGTGTCTCAATACATTTTTTTATTACTGTACACATGAGGGTAGAAGGACTTTAGTGTAGCATGAGTGTTTCAGATAGATCTAATGTATGTTTTATTGTAAGGATTTAATGCAAGTGTTTAATGCAAAGAAGGAAAGCTAGCTGAAAAATACCATCAAAGGATGAAGAGTTTAGGGCCTCAATTCGGCTTCTTCACACTATTCTGAGAGTGTACCATCATGCCATCACATTGAGGCAAGGTCAATTGGCCAGTCGGCCTCCAGTCTGGTTGTTAAGGATGTCCAACTCCCTAGCCCAATCAGTAAACGTGGAATTAGGGCTACTTGGAAATGCCAAAAATTGGCTTCAAACCGGACTGGGAATCCTTTGGGACCATTACGATGAGCATTTAAAAAAAGCAGCAATGGGGATCAGGAAGCTACCAAAGGCTAGGGGCAGTGGGGCCTGGGAGTATGCTGTTGGATGGGTGAAAAAGAACCTCAAGACCATCAGGGGTTCAACAATTTTAGCGACCACGGAGGAGGTTGAGAGTCTTCTGGGGGCACAGGAGAAGGGTGGCGCAGACCCTAGTGGGGCAAAACCTCCTGTTCAATGTCAGGTAAGGGAGCCAGTGAAAGGGGCAGGAAAAAACAACGAGAACTCAAAGGGAGGGTTCAAGTGAGGGAGAGCCAAAGGAGGACGCAGCTAGCTCACAACAGAGGGGTCATGAGTCTGACGATGAGTTTTTAATGTTAGAGGAGCCGGTGGGGGAGATCCTGGCAGATCCTGCGGTGTCACCCTTGCAGAAGGACATGTTTTTGGGCTCCCCCCAGGGTCAGAAACCTAAAAACCTGGGCAGTACAAAGGAAAAAGCCAGAGGACAGAAGGGGACTAGGACCCCCTCTAGGAGGACTCCCCTAGCTTCTTCTAAAACATCACTGGGGCCTAAAACATCAAATTCCCCATAGTAAGATTGACCCTGGTAAAATCTCCGTTGGGAGGGCTTCCACTGGGAGGGTTCCCCCAGGCATCACCCAGTTCGCCTACATCAACAATGGGCTCACACAAGCAATGAGTTACCCTGGGGCTAGGTTCGAACAGGCTATGCAGTTATTGAGGAACAAAACCCCCACATCCCCGGCAGTAAGAAAGGTCATTCTAGCCTTAGGTTTGAATAACCACCGGACAGGAACCTCATGCTCCTGAAGAGGTGGACCAACAAATTTGTCAGTGTGGCGGAGCAGACTTTCCATACACCAAGGTCTACATGCCCGTGATAAATTTGGACCAACTATGACCAGAGCAGGAGAAGCAGAACTTGGGAATTTAAAAGGGCATAATAAGGAAAAATGGGCAGGTTTGTCACACCTCTACCAGATCTCCACTTTTCAACTGCGGCAGATGGGTTGCACTGGAATGAGACCATGGCTGAGGCAATGGAACTCCATTGGCTGGAGTTTTTAAAAGATCATTAAAAAGGGCCTGTTAAGACTAAGGCTAGAATGTTTTTGGTTCTTGTTTTCTTTTTTGGATTCAGTGGACCCTAACTTGTGTTGTATTTGGTGGAGTTTTTTTGGTTGTGGTTTATTTTACTATTGGGGAATTATTATTTTAAATATAGTGGAAATGGCAGGAAGGCCCGTGGGCCCACTTACTTTGTTTTTCTTGAATTCCCTGTTAATTCAAGAAATAATAGTCTAGCCCACAGTTTAGCCCTACCGGAAGAGGGAATTTGCAATCCTTACTTGGATGTTGTAATAATTTTTGGACTCTCATATCCTGAGATGTTTTGACAGCCATTGACCCTACAGAAATAGGCAAAGAGGGAACTTGCTCACAGTCTAGCCCTACCAGAGGAGGGAACTTGCTCGCAGTCTAGCCCTACCAGAGGAGGGAACTTGCTCGCAGTCTAGCCCTACCAGAGGAGGGAACTTGCTTGCAGTTTATCTCTACCTGAAGTGCATGGAAGTCGTAATAATAATGATTATTATTATATAATATTTTTTGGACTTGGATATCCGGAGACGTTTTGAAAGCCCATGACCCTACAGAAATAAGCTAGGCATCCTAAACAGGAAGGTAGATAGATTTCCAGAAGATAAGAAACTAACACGCATGGGCCCATGACTTTTCTTGGTTTCCCAGTAATTTTCTAAAACCTAACCCTACTCCTAACCCTTACACCAATTCTAGTTCTAGACTGAGCCCTAACCCTAGTCCTAACTCTAGCCCTAACCCTAACCATAGCCCCAACCCTAGCCCTAACCCTAGACCTAACCCTAAACCGAGTCCTAACCCTAATGCAAACCCTAACCCACACATGTCTAGAATCCCACCTTTTAAAGTGCCAGAATTGCAAATTGACAGCTACCTGGGCACAAACTTCAGCCATGTGAGCAATCTCTTGAAAAAAAGACAATAGAAAAAAGGAAGGGTCAAAAAACTAATCTTATCCCTGGGCACAAAAAGACTTGATTGGGCACAAAAAACAGAACTAAATATAAATAAAAGTTAAATAGAGGCACTGAGACAACAAACAAAATTAACAAATTGTAATTGTAAGCCCACGGAAAAGGGAAATGCAGTGGTCATTTCAGATAGGGAATAATACATTTGGGAAGGTCAGCGACAGCTACGAAACCAAAATTATTACGTCAAACTACAAAAACCCATGTACTTAGAAACAATGTATAAAATCAAAGAAATAATACTAGACTTAATGTACAAGGATTTTATCATGGTGAAACAGAAAGTATATCTTTTTAGTATATACAATTTTATTTACTACCAAAAATGCACAAAGATGAAAAAGATTGGAGCAGACCATACGAGATTCCACCAGGAAGGCTGATCATCTCTGACTGTGGAAGCGAGTCATATCATACTGTGAAATATATCGAGTATTTTTTGAAACCTCTAGCACAAAAACATCTAAGCTATTTAAAAGATTCCTAGGACTTCATCGAATAAGTGAGTTCAGGGCAAATCCCAAACAGTGTGTTTCTCCTCACGATGGACGTAGTGAATTTATATACAAACATTGAAACTGATTTAGGTATAATTGGTGGAGGAATGCCCAGGAGTACCCAGACTCGAAAAGACCAGACAAACACTTGATCAAACTGCTAAAAATGACCAGAAACGACTTTGAATTCAACAATGAATTCTACTTGCAGACCAAGGGTACTGCCATGAGGAAAATTTTTACACTGTCTTACGCCAACATATTCATGGCTCAATGGGAGGAATCGGCACCCAACACACACACTGTTAAAACCACTTTTATACTTTAGATTTTTGGATGATATATTCTTCATATGTCTGGACTCACACCAAGGAGGATTTCTTCGCATTCGCAAAACACTTGAACCAACATGAACCGACCTTACATGAATATACAGTAAATTGTTTGGACATCACAACCTTCAAGGGAGACAGATTTAAAGAAACCAAATGTCTAGATTTCAAAGTATTTTTTTAAAGAAACCAGCACACATTCACTTTTATTTAAAATGAGCTATCACCCAACACATGTTCAAAGAGATTTTAAAATCACAACTCTTGAGGTTCCAGAGTATATGTAACAACAAGTAAAACTTTTTGGAAGCAACATGCATTATTTTTTCAGCACTGAGAAAGAGACAGTACTCCAGAGCATTTTTAGGGAAAACATTAAAGACATTTTTAACAGACTAAGAAAATACAGAACATACACAACCACACAAAAAAAATCATCCGACTGGTGTGTGTTTTTTCAAATTTGAGCACTCAACTCAAAATGTAGCAGTCAAATCTGATTTTAACACATTTTTAATCAACACTTGCTATTTACAAAAACACAAAATCATATTAGCATATCACAAAAACATTCTCAGAAACAATCTCATTTTAGTTAAGGCTAAACTGCCCCTTATCAATCATAAAAAATAACAAGCAAAACGCCCAAACGTCTTTCAACCCAATCGCTGGGTGGAAAAGTGATCCACAAAACAACCGTTTAAAATTGGAAAAACAATTTTGATGCAAAAACTGCATCTATCTCATCATGTGTAACAACTGTAGTATGTAGTATATAGGACTCGATTATATCAACACATACAATATTAAAAACAATTTGGAAAAACACACATACATCAAACATTTTATATCACACACACACTGTCAGAGTTGAGGATTATGGCATTGCAGACCAACACTCTCTGGTCCTTGGGGGACAGGTTAAACAATGGATTAGGAGATTAAACACCAAATACCTAAAGGAACTAAATGAAAAACAAAAAAATATCTCTCTCTCTCTTAAATACCCACACCAACATTCTGCCTAAACCCCAACCAGCGTCACCTGTTGTGATCATAACTGCAACTGGAACAGCAACCCAAAAAAACCAACCAAAGTTTACCTTTATTTTGTAAAAATTAAAAACAACATAGTAAATGCAACACCCCTACCAACCCTTAACCCTAAGCCCAACCGACCCAGGGAGAATCTTTCTCATTCCCCTCATCCCAACCCTAATATAACATAAAATAATTGAAACACTTCCACCAACCCTTAACCCTAAACCCAACCAACCGATGCTCCTCAAGGCCCCTTGGGGTCAGATCCGAGTAAGAGTGGTCAGGTCACAACCGATTGCTGTATTTTTGAAAAAGGAGTCTGGCTTTTGCAGTATTTTCTTCATTCCCTTAGTCCTAGCCCTAGCCTTATCCTTAGCCCTAACAGTAAACCTTACCCTAGTCCTAATCCTAACCCTGGTCCAACCCTAGACCTAGCCCAAGCCTTAACCCTAGTCCTAACACTAGCTCTAACCTTAGCCCTAACCCTAGCCTTAACACTAATCCTAACCTTAGCCCTATTCCTAACCTTAAACCTAACCCTAGTGCTAAACCTAATCCTAACTCTACCCCTAACCCTAGTCCTAAACCTAAACTTAACCCTGACCCTTGCTCTAACCCTAACAATTAAATTAAATTAATATTTATTTTTATAGCGTTTTTACAATGTAGATTGTGTCAAAGAGGCTGGCCCTTCAGGATCAATGCAAAGTCTCGTCTGTCACTGAGGTCTTACAGGAATCGGTCTCATGCTCTCCACTCCTCCATGACCACCACAGCAGCTGCTCAGGTTATGGCCTGGTCCAGGATTATGGAAACCTTGGCTAACCTATTTTAACTTTAACCCTAACCCAAGTCATTACACTAACCTCAACCCTAACCATAACCCTAGTCCTATTTTTAACCCAGTCCTGACCTTAGCCCTAACCCTAACTCGAGCCCTACCCGAACACTTACCCTGGCCCTAGCCCTTACCTCGTTCCTATTCTTAACCCCAACCCCAAGCCTAGCTCTAACCCTACTCCTAGTCCTAGCCCTAACCCTAACAATAGCCCTAACCTTAACTCTGACATGAACCCTAACCTTAACTCTGGCTTTAACCTTGGTCCTAGCCCTAAACCTAACCCCGACTCTAGTCCTAATCCTGGTCCTAACCCTAGCCCTAACCTTAGCTCTAGTCCTAATTTTAACCCTAACACTAACTCTAGTCCTAACTCTGATCCTAGCCCTAAACCTAGCAATACACCTGAACAACCACCGGGATGGGGACCCCATACTCGTGAAGAGGTGAATCAAAAGATTAGTCAGTGTGGCAAAACAGACTTTTGCATGTGCCAGGGTCTACATACCAGTGATCAATTTGGTCCAATGGTGACCAGAGCAGGAGAAGAAGAACTTAGGAATTTTAAATGGCATCTAAAGGGAGATGGGCAGGTTTTCCAACCTCTGCCAGCTCACCTGTTTGTGGCAATGGCACTCCATTGGCCAGATTTTTGAAATGCCTGTAATAGGGGCCTGTTGAAACAAAGGCTAGGTAGGCTGTTTTCTTTGTTTGATAGAGTGGACCCTAACCTAAGTTATTGTTTTTTGGTGGAGTTTTTTTTTTTTTGAAAATGGGTATTTATTTATAATAAAATTAAATAAAATGCAAAACAAAGTACCCCGAGGGGGCAAACATTAACAAAACAAACAAACAAACAAACAAACAAACAAACAAACAAACACACTTGACTGGGCAGGCTGGCAGGGATCAGGGCTGGAACACACAACAGGACAAGGCAAGATATGACGACGAACTGGCACAGGACAGCAGGCATGAGTAGAATATAAGCAGAAATAATTAATACACAGACAGGTGAACATAATAAACTAATAATGGGTTAACAACACTGCTTAGACAACACTGACAATAATGCTTAGACAACACTAACATAAACAGACGCAAGACACGAGCACACAATAAATGAACACTTTATCGTGCGCTCACACATGCAACATGCATGTTTCATCTCAGCGCCATCTAAAACCGAAACCAACTAGACTTAGACACTGAGAATGGAACACCACGCTGCCGACAGAACAAACACAAACACGAGTACAAGACCGCGTGTCCCAAGCACGCCCAGACCTTGCACGCCCACATCAGGGAGGAACGCACACAGGCCAAACGCGGCCAAGACGGCGCTCATACAAAAGACACACAATGACAGAAAAGCAGTGCTCGACCCGAGAAAACTCAAGCCGAGCACAACACACAAGACATGACAGGACTAGTGTCTGGACCTGAGTGGCAGAGTCCTGACACTAGCCCCCCCAAAAGGGACGCCACCTGACGTCCTTTAAGTAAACATCCAACAAAGTACAAAACCAACAAGAAAATCCACATGACAAAACAGGCAACATCAACAGACAACACAAGACAGGGAAGTGAACATACAAGACATCAGGAAGGCAGGGAGGGAGGGAGGGGAGCCAAACCAGACCCAACAAGACAAACAAGGGAGGGATGGGAGGGCAAAACCAAGGAGGGTCAGGCGGTTCAGGGACCCTGGCTGAGAGGAAGGGAAGGGCAGCAGGAACGGGAGTCCAGGCTGGAAGCCAAGGAGGAGCAGGAGGAACAGTCCAGGGTGGGACCGGAGGGACAGACCTGGGCGGGACAACCAGAGTGTGTTCAGCAGGTCAGGGACCCCAGCAGGGGGCCAGGGGGGAGCCGGAGGGACCATCCAGGTTGACAGAGGGACACACCAGGGAGGAGCAGGAGGGACGACCCAGGGAGGATCAGTCAGGGACAGCAAGACAGGAGGCCTGTGGTGAGCCATCTGGGCTGGAGGCCTTTGGGGAGCCAGCTGGGCTGGAGGCCTGTGGGGAGCTGGCTGGGCTGGAGGCCTGAGGGGAGCCGGCTTGGCTGGAGGCCTGGGTGGTGCAGGCAGGGCAAGGGGCCGGCAGGGCAAGGCATCTGGGTGGTGCTGGCAGGACAAGGAGCCAGGCTGGGGCCGGCAGGGCAAGGCATCTGAGTGGTGCAGGCAGGACTAGGAGCCAAGCTGGGGCCAGCAGGGCTAGGCATCTGAGTGGTGCCGGCAGGGCAAGGGGCCAGGCTGGGGCTAGCAGGGCAAGGCATTTAGGTGGTGCAGGCACTGAGCTGTGCTCTGGTGCTGGAGCCAACACTGGCGGGCGCTTTGGGGCTGGAGGTGCCTTTGCTGAAGAGGCCTTTCTCTTCAGCCTCCGCTTTTGGGTGCAGGTCAGCCCTTAGGGCTTGGGCATGGACTGGGAGGTGGTGCTGCTGGTGGTGAGAAGGGTCCATTCCCCCTGCAGGATCTCCCTCTCCTTCCTAAGGCAGGCAAACTCAACCACCTCAAAATAAGTCCATGTACCAAGTTCACCCAGCTCCTCCCAATCAAATAGTTCATCCAATCCAGCCAGAAAGATGTGGATGAGGTTGGTCTCGCTGAACCCAAGCCCCCGGACTGCCTCAAGGAGACCTTAGGCGAAGATGTCGAAGGGGCGATGGTTCTGCTGGTGTGGCAGTCCTCTGGCTAGGGGTTGGTCGTGGTGTCCTTCCTACTGGGAGAGAGCTGGGCGCAGAAATAAACCCATTTCTGCTGAGCCCTCTTGTGGCCAGTTTGTACTGTCACGATCAGTGGGTGGTGAAAGGAGCAAGGACTCAAGTGCAGGGAAAATGGGTATTTATTTAAAATAAAATTAAATAAAATGCAAAACAAACTACCCAGAGGGGGAAAACATTAACAAAACAAATAAACAAACAAACAAACTTGACTGGGCAGGCTGGCAGGGATCAGGGCTGGAACACACAACAGGACAAGGCAAGATGTGACGACGAACTGGCAAGACACAAGACACTAGACGCAAGACACGAGCACACAATAAATGAACACCTTACCGTGCGCTCACGCATGCAACGTGCATGTTTCATCTCAGCGCTATCCGAAACCGAAACCAATTAGACTTAGACGGTGAGAATGAAAGACTACGCTGTCGACAGAACAAACAAGAGCGCATGTCCCAAGCATGCTCAGATCCATGCGCGCCCGCATCAGGTGGGAACGCGCACGGCCCGAACGTGGCCGAGACGGCGCTCATACAAAAGATATACAATGACAGAAAAGCAGTACTCAACTCGAGAAAACTCAAGCCGAGCAC
The DNA here is from genome assembly GCA_903798125.1 of Danio choprae. Taxonomy (NCBI): domain Eukaryota; kingdom Metazoa; phylum Chordata; class Actinopteri; order Cypriniformes; family Danionidae; genus Danio; species Danio choprae. Next base: position 5,326,724 of record CAIGQW010001850.1, on the reverse strand, counting down.
AACATACAAGACATGACAGGACTAGTGTCTGGACTGCCAGTAAAACAAAATTTAACAGGACCTGAGTGGCATGTTATCTTTGTATTATCTTATATTTCTTTCCTTCGTTGATGCAGATGTGTATTGCTTTTTCTTTATCATCTGCCTTAATGCCTCATACGCCAGCATTAAAACCTATAACTCTGCCTCTGTAAAGTGCATTGCCCTTTTTTCTCACCGTGACTTTCTATGGTGACTTGTGAACTCTGCGATCTACTGAAAATGCCTTCAGGTTTGTGCCGTACGTGCGCATTAACCTGCGGTTATCTTCAGGAGGTTGATTTAACTAACTCTTATCAGCTGTTTTGGAACCGACAATTTAAAAAAAAATGTGTATACATATATTCCACTATTTTAAAATAGAAAAATATTAAAAAATGACATAACATTCAAATAGATGAAAAATTACATTGAAGTCAGAGTAAATAAAACATATTAATGCTTTGTTGTAACACAGTGTTTAAAAAAAAAAGACAGATAAAAGGATCTAGTTGCTAAACAAAACAATTTAAGTTATCAAATGACAATTTAATTGTAATGAATGGAATGTGATCAGACAACATTAATTGTTAAACCTAACAATTAGTTTTCTAAGCAGTCCACAGAACACCAGTCTCTGTTATCTGAAAACCCCCTCTCTGAAGGAGCTGGGTGTAACCCCACAAAAACTATAAGATGACGGACACATTTCATCATCTAAATGTAATTCACACCTGACATTTAAATTCTATTTATATATAGTTATATTACTATATGCCACATTTCACAAAATGTCATCTGTGTGTGAAGTATGTTTCAAGGTGAAGTAAAGATTTCTTGTTTTCAGGTAGGGAACAATGAAGGAGGGAGTAATGAGCATTGTGTAGAGACCCTGTCAATCACAACAGAGTTCATGCATTGTCTCATATAACAAGCTGTTTATCTCAGTCAGGTGTTATCTAAATTAGGAGTGATGGGACCCGAGGACCAAAACTTAGAACCACAGGTTTAATGAAATAATCCTCTACATAAGAAACTAAAACTAGCACTAGGTGGCAAATCTCCAGAGTAAATCATTGGGTTATGTATTTATTTGAAAGAATGATTCATTCAGCAATGAAGTCAACAGCTATTAATATAAATTGCCCACTAAATCATTGGTTTACATGATCTGTTCAAAATGTGGATTTAGAAAGAAAACACAGCTATATGTTTATCAGAACATCAATTTATGCATTTGTAAATTCTATAACTAATAAATTGAATTAACATGTTAAATTGACAGCCCTAATAAATATTCATTAATTTTTCTTCGACTTAGTCTCTATTTCAGAGGTCGCCACAGCGGAATGAACTGCTAACTATTACAGCATAAGTTTTACGCAGTGGATGCCCTTCCAGCCGCAACCCAATACTGGAAAACACCCATCTCATTCACACACTCATACACTACGGCCAATTTAGTTTATTCAATTAACCTATAGTGCGTCATTGGACTGTGGGGGAAACCGGAGCACCTGGAGGAAACCCACGCCAACACGGGGAGAACATGCAAACTCCACACAGAAACGCCAACTGGCCAAGCCGGGACTCGAACCAGCGACCTTCTTGCTGCGAGGTGACAGTGCTAACCACTGAGCCACCCCCTAATAAATATTGACAGGAGAAAATACACAGGCAATCTAGAAACTAAACTAGGTGGAGGTGAGGATAATCAAACACTATGGCTTCACTTAGTTTACTTAATGCATGTTATCGTACAAGTAACAGCTTTTAAAAAAAAAATGACTTTATGATTTATTTTCTTTTTTAAGAATTCACTTTTCAAAATAGTAATGAATTAGAAATACAAATCTATCTAACCCTGTCATATTAAAAGAGACGGTTTCATAGAGCTAGCAAACATGTTCACTTGAAAGATGTCAAACTTGTCATATGTGTCATCTGGTATTTATACAGTTTTTTTTTTTACTTCTGCATAAAATCAATTAATGTGTAGTAATGATTATACTCAAGAAATGGGACTCACCTTACATCACATCATCTGTTAAAAGATGAGAAGCAATAATGCTAAACACTGGTGGTTTGAAATCAGTTCTGCACCACTTAGGTGCACTTGATGATTTTGTTATTTATATTTAATTTAATTTGGACATATTTTGTACTTATACAACATATCCTTCCCATACATGTATGAAGTCAATATATTTAGCAAATTATTAAAATTTTCACAATATCTCATAGAGTTTCAGTGTTATTTTATTCACATAAAATTCTATTACTATGTGATGAGTGATTCCTTCATTATACTATGAGGTATTATCATTAAATACAGCAAATTAACACTTGTTCTCTTGTCAGGATACAAATTGAGTCTGCAGGTGTCTCACTCAGGTTTTACTCCTGATACTAATTAAGAGACGATAATTAGGTTTGTTAAATTCAGCTCTTCAAGCTTAGCCTGTCCCCTTTGGAATATAACAATCACTGATCACAGACAAAGGCTTATGAGACAGAGGTTGATTTTACATAATGGACAAAGATAAAGTCGTAGTCATGCCCATGAGGGAATTTAAGGTTATGATTTATAATTTTTTTCACATCTGATGTGTGTGTGATGGCTCTTAATACTTGACAGGTTCTGTAGTTTAGCTCACTGCTTTAAGCATCCCAATTTTCAGTCCTTAAATTCTGACCTTGACTGAAAAAAATATACTCTATAAAGCTGTTTCTGAACTGGTAGTGCGCTAAACACACAGACTAAGTGTGCCATAAAATGAAAATCTGGATATTATGTCTTAGCTAAGTAATAATAGAATTCAATACATGCAAATTACATACTGTGATGCTCAAACACAATTGTTTCCTTGTTCTCATGTAAATCACATGAGTGTACAATCCTGGTGAAAAACAGGCCAGTCTAAACAAAACACTAAATATATGCACTATCCCAGCAGCATTTGATTGACCACAATGTTTCCTATTGAGATTACAAGATAATTTTTTCCCTTTTTTAAGTTTATCTAAACTTGCATCATTCTTAGAATGAGATGGGGCTCCCTTCCGTTTGCAAGGCGAGAGGGGAGTTTGAGTTCAGGTAGATCTCGAGAACTCCCCTGCTGTAGTAGCTAGTGAACAGTTTTTCTCTTAAAAGATAACTACTTACTAGGTGCATGTCTATGGTGCCAATTTGGATTAGTTAATTAACTTAAGTTGCATGATTTTGGGCGGTGGGAGGAAACCAGGGAACCTGGTGGAATCCCACGTGAGCACGGGGAGAACGTGCAAACTCCGCACAGAAACGTCGGCTGGCTTGGAAAGGACTAGAAACAGTGACATTCTTGCTGTGAGGCAACAGTGCTAAACACTGGGCCACTCTGCCACCCATCTAGGAAAGGAGGAGTAGGGGTGGAAGGGGGGATCATAAATTTGATAATGTGGGACCAGCCGCAAGCAATCATAAGCACGTGATCCTCTCGAAATTAGTTTATAAATAAACTTCACTTCAAGAGTTCACACTTACCTGATGATTGATTATAATGCTTGTTTGGCATGCTGTCCCAGGAGAGACCCCTGAGCTCATAAGATCCTCGAGCCCGGGGCTCCTTCCCATTTGCAAGGCAAGAGGGGAGTTTGAGCTCAGGTAGATCTCGAAAACTCCCCAAGATGCCTAAAATAGCTCGGGTCAGCAGCCGCGTATTGAAGAACCCCCCAAAAGGCAATAAAGATCAAAGCAATAACCGGCTGCTGAATGGAAAGTGTTAGAAAGATGGTACCAGGACAGGGTTTGCAGGAGCAATGATGGAACCAGTGCAGAGTGTGAATGATTTAGGTTAGAGTGATCGCTGCTACTGAAGTGGTGTACTGGCAGCCGATGTTGCAAATGCTTTGTGTGCTCCCATAGCAGTGTTTAACTGGCGTGACCGGGCGGAAGAGTGGGACAGATGTAATCATTTGAATGCAGGATGTATGAGCTCTGCTAGAGAGACTGAAATGTCAGGATAAGCTCAGCGGAGCATCTCTGCTGTTGCAGAGGTGCGATAGAAGTCAGTATCAAAGAACTCTTACGCAGGCGTTTTAACAGCTGTGACAGTGCTGGGCAGTGTAATAGTATAATTAAATGGACGTGTATGTGAGCTCAGGCAGAGTGTCACTGCGACAGTGGTGCAGAGGAGGAATTAAGCTAAGTGGAGCGTCTCTGCAGTTGCAGAGGTGCAATGGAAGTCAACAATAACAGGTAAATACGCTTCTGCTGAGGCATTGAAACTGCTGTGGCAGTGCTGACGAGTGTGTCAGTAATGTTATGTGAAATGGAAGTGTATGTGAGCTCAGGCAGAGCGTCGCTGTTGCGGCTGTGGAGCAGAGGGGAAATTAAGCTCAGCAAAGATTCTCTGCTGTTGCAGAGGTGCGATAAAAGTCAATATTGAAAGGCAAGTACCCTTCCGTGGAGGCGTTTTAACTGCTGTGGCAGTGCTGGGGAGTGTGTCGGTAGTGAATGGCTAAATGGAAGTGTGTGTGAGCTCAGGCAGAGCGTCACTGCTGTGGCAGTGGTGCAGAGGGAGAATAAGGCTCGGCGGAGTGCCTCTGCTGTTGCAGAGGTGCAGTGGTAGTCAGTATTGAAGAGTTATGAGTGCTGCCGCAGGAATGTTAAATACTGTCAGTAGTGATATGTAGAGATGAAAGTGAATAAG